>JAUMHH010175539.1:0-15619 GCA_032359455.1 Chlamys rubida
GGGGGTCAGCCCCACCATTTGTACAATTTTGAATCCCCACCACCTAGGGATGCTTCCAGTCAAATATGGTTGATATCTATCTCTTAGTTCCAGAGAAGAAGTAGCTTAAAGCAATATAGCCAAATTGCCCCCTTTTGGCCCCACCTCTCAGCCCCCTGGGGGGTCAGCCCCATCATTTGTACAATTTTGAATCCCCACCACCTAGGGATGCTTCCAGTAAAATTAAGTCAAATTCCAATCAGTGGTTAGGAAGAAGAAGTCGTTTGAAGAAATTGTTGATGTACGGACGAGCTAAACAAAAACAGAAAAAAACTATGATCAACTGTTAATAGAATATTTAATGATAGGTATTTGTATTCACAACAGATTCCTCTCATCAGAACACAAGATAAACGCCACAAATCACTTGTCTCAATAATCTACAAGATGAAGCTATCTTATTACTCCTAAAGCATCATTGATAGCCATACACTGTCGCCATTAGCATTTCATTACTCTCAAAAAATATACTTGATTGGGATTAAAAATGAAATATAACGAAGTCCTTACATTTATAACAAGTCGCTTACACACCATTGAACATTGATAAAACCAGGTTTATGTTTAGAACACAAGGTCAATAAATATCTGGTCTAGAACAAAATGCATTCAAAAGTTGGCAAACCAGCTGAGTAAAAAAGCACAAAGATTCCAGTCTACTGTTACTAAAATAAACAATAGAATCTTCTAATGTTATTAAATAAATGAAAAATAATCCAAATGACTATCTAAAACAAAAGAGTGTGCATCAATCTAAAAATATAATAAAATTATACCAGCCTCTGCTTTCACGTCATGAAGGTTTTTATTTTAAGATGTTATAACTTGTCATTCTGTAAAAAGCTGGTATATAAACAAGATTCATAATAATGAACAGAATATAGTCATATGTCAACTGGTTTTTTTCTTCTTCTTCTCCTCCTCAAATATAACTTTTTCCAATAAAGAATGCACATTTTTTTTTAACTAGAAATCATTGCCCAAAAACACATATATTAAATCTATCATAAAGGTATTGTTGATGTGAATGCAACTCTTCTTGAGGTATCATTTATTTACTTATATGAAGGATGAAACACTTATCATGAACCATCCCAGACATTGAATGCACCACTTTGCCTGAACACACTGGGGAAAATATTTTTCTGTTAGCTATCAAATTTGCCTTTAGCTGCATAGAGCATTTATCAAAACATATCTATACTAACTAAACAGGGATCCAACCAAAGCATATCATCATAAAAAGATTTTAAATGCAATATGATGTTGAGAGTTAAGTATTTCACAGTTTTATGTACCGGACTGTTGGAAGCTAGACATGACCCCATAAAACATGTTTTATCAATTATATGTTAAATAGAAAGAAATTTAAGATCATACAACTAACTACAACATTCTCTGACTCGACTAGAAATTTGCGGAACACTACCTAGATGCACCTTATATGAAAATTTAAGGACTGGTTGCATTCTTTATCTTAATTTAGACAACAGTTAAGTGCAGCCAGTAATTTATCAATTACAATGCAATCTGAAAAGTTTAATTTACAAACTGCTTCTTTCATCCCAATTGTTTTCAAATCGGCTGATGTCATTCCATTGGACAGAAAATCATTCACGCTCATCTCTGATTTGTCTCCTGCTAATTATAAAGACATTACAGGCCATATATATATAGTGCTATGAATAATAGTCATAAACGAAATGCCTAATGTACTGTAATACAGTAAATTTTCATGGTATTTCATGCATACTTAATTGAAAAATCACCTTCCTGTACCTGTAAGCCAGGATATCAATTTGTATTTCACTTGACATGTAAGCAGGTCATGATGTATGATGTACAATGCTTGAGAATAACTTATTGTGCGATACCAGGATTCTTGATTGAGGCTACATATGAATCTATACAAATCAGGTGAAATATAGGTCATCTACAGAAAAAAAATCTTGATCTTAATTAAAAAATATTCATTTGCAACAGAAATCAATATTATGAATTGTTGGCCATGGGAGTATGACTGAATGCGTTAAACTAAATTACACACAAATATTCCGAAGCATTTATACTGTAAGTAACCACATTACATCAGAAATGAAGATTGACAATTCATTCATAAAATGATCATTTGAAACTGATTTTAGCTCTCTCAAACATGCACTTTATGAAAAACTAAATCCAATGCAATGAACAGCTTTTCATTGGTAGAAATCTGAAGATGAAAACAAACATTCAATTTCTAACACACTAGAAATCACACATCATAATAAAGGTAATGATAATGTTACAAAAACTTTCAACTTTTCTTGCAAATATATTGATTTCGAATCAAGCTGTCAACAGATAAAGAAAATCACTTCAGTGTCACGACTTTGCTTCTGTCACTATTATTACTGAGAAAAAAAAATCAAACAGACAGACATACCTTCATTATTTAATTGGCTTGATTAAATACACAAGACATTGAATATGGAACCAGTGCTCCTTGTGAATCTATGTTACAACATTTATCTCTCGAAAACAGAAGTGATTCACATGTACAGTACATAACGCCAGAATCCACAAATGTTAATAAAAAAATCCCTTGGGAAGAGAAATACTGGAGTTATAACTGACAAGGACATCTGAGAAGAAATGACATGCCAGATTTACCATAATACCAAAATCTCTGTATAATGTCCCCCAAACCGATACACAATAAAACAATCTACCTGATGTCTAAGTCAATCAGCAAACGGATCGTATCCTACAGAAAATCTTACAAACATCTGTGGATTCATGTAACATAATAATAATAAAGTATTGTACAAATATGGCATTTATTTAATGCCATGAAATACAAACAATCCTCATCCATTTATCAAGCGTTTACATCAGCTACAATCGTTATCATCTCACAAATCATCCACTCAACCATCTTACTAAATCATCCAGGTTCAAAAAAGGACACCCTGCATACATTTACATGTACATTTCTATAGAACTTATACAAATAATTTGGACAAATATACTAAACTGTATTATGTTTCTCAAAGGAAGGTGTCTCCAAATATGTGAACTGTCCATTTGAAATTATTTGAAATGTTTTAACAAAGTAGCTACGTATACTGTAATACTGCTACAATAAACAGTTCTGCTGTACTGGTGTCTGGTACAATCATACAGCTGGCACAATCTTTCAAACCCTTCAAATGAGAACAAATAGCTATACATAAACAGGGTTCAGTAAAACATGAGCTAAAGTAAAAAAAAATATACTGCACTGAAAAATATTTAACAGGAAAAAACTTATAAAACAGAAATACTGTATCTTCATCTGCTTTACATCATAATGGAACAAACTATTACAAGAAAGGAAGGCTAACCTCCCGATACTTGGTGTAAACATTACGTTTATTGAATGTTAATATCATACAAAATTCACATTATAAACATGTTTTAGTGTTTCACTGGATAAAACTGTACTACGAGTTTGTTAAAAACATGTTTTAATGTTTCACTGAGTAAAACTGTACGAGGTGCTATGTTATAAGCATTCTTTAGGGTTTCTTTGGGTAAAATGGTATCATGTATTCAAATTAAAAACATGTTTTAGTATTTCTCACAGTAAAACAATGAAACACTTTGTTATGAACATAATTTAGTGTACCACTTGCTAAAACTATGAAGTGTTTTGTGTTATTTTGCTTATTTATTTTTCTCTCGGTAAAAACTGTACAAAGTGGGTAAAATATTTTGAAGTTTATCCTATCTTCTTTATTACCAATCTATCGCTTCAATTCTGACTAGTTTGCCCCCTTATGCTTTAAACATGACATTATGACAGAACCTTGTTTTCTCCCTCCATTCACATCACTGCCCCATTTAACCGACTCACAATTCTTCTGTCACCCCTAGAGTATGATATATGTCACCCATTCGTGTAGGACAGATATCCCATGAAAAGAGATAAATAAAATATGATGTCAAAATCTGCTCTCGACAGAAGAGGGCATGTACATGTGCAAATCAGGATAACACACAGATTACAAATGATGCAAACTATTGATTTCAAACATAGCATTAGAAGGATGGGAGAATAAGAATCAACCCCCTCGGTAGGATATGCCAGAGAAAATCTCAACCCTTCGGATATGAATGCCTAACCGTTGGACATCAAGCTTGGATTTGACAATGTAGAATATCACTATAGTCAAATTGAGATTTCTGTGTTGTTCCTTCATAGAAGGGAGGGATGCTATCAATATCCTGAATCTGTGTGAGTAAGATGTAAGACAGCTTTCACTCTGACATAGAAAATTGTCGAATTTAATGAATTTAAAACAAGTCATCCTTCACAAAATATATTTTATAATATTGTTCATCATTACCGGTACTACCCAACCTTCACCGATTGTTGGGAGACTACAGTTAGGTCACTGTAGTATATATAAAACTAAATGCATGACGTCATTAATTTGAATCTTGAGTTACTGACTATAAATATAGCCAACAAAATGTGTACATTCTGTCACATGAACATGCATACACTCACAAGACTTACGCAGTTTCAGTCAATATGACTTAGTTTAAAAGTGAAATTTGATGTGATTCAATGCCAGCATGCTTGGAAGAATGGAAAAGTATATGCATATGATATGAAATATCAACAGTTAAAAACCTGCATGGTGAAAGGATTCCATGCATATGTGATATTTGAGGAAAGTTTTTTCTAAGGTTGATGATCTCTACAATGACCAAAACAAACTGAAAAAATAAATAAAAATTGTTTGGTGTTTTTTAAACCTGAACCAATCATTCTAAAAGAGATTTCACATGTATCAGACTGCAGAACACTTTTGGAAAGGAGATATACCAGTATATAACAATAGCCGTTTCAAAAATAGAAACTTAGCATGACCCAATAACCTTTAAAAAAAAAAAAATGAATTATAAAATGATAGAAAATGAAGCAAAGATTTTACCATGTTTCAATTCTATCAAGTTTCTTTTCTGTGATAAACATTAATGGCAGTTGTTATTTAAATAATTTACCTTTTGAACATTGGTTTCTACTAGTGTGTGTCAAATTAAACTGGCAAATTAAGGTTGCCAAAGCATAAAAAAATGAGAGATTAGTAATTGAAATAAATCCTTCAAAAATATAATCTTGTAATTAAAGTGTTCATATTTTGACTGATAATATGATTAGCTTGTAATTCACCAAATAAATTCATTAAAAAAGAATATTTCAGATAAACATTTTGCTACAATTTCATCTATTAGAAATAGCACATCAAACTTTCATTCCAAAAAAAAAAAAAAAAAAAAAATGCACATTTTTCTGTACAGAACAAAAATACAACTTGATCTACACATGGTGAGCAGCACAAGTATTCAGGGCTTTGACACCAAAAATCCTTCCTTCCTGACTTCTGTTTTCCGACGGCTACCCCGCCATGCATAATCAAAATTTTCTTTTATGTATTCCTCTGCCTTGATAAGACTGTCTTTAGCACGACCAGCAATAACGCCTCGTCGAACACAGATGGTACCTTTTGCTTTGACAATGCGCTGGACCTGTTGTCGCACTTGTTGCGAGGTGAAGCAGTCCCATGCTCGGGCAGCAGGCACACCGTGTCCTACCACGTAAGTCACCGCATATTTACTGTTGCTGCCAGGGGGCACCACTGCTGCCTCATATAGGGCTTGAGTGATGCCCTCTCCTTGGTACAATGCCTCGTTTGAGTGACCTCCGCACCAGCTCCGTGACTTGGACCAGTCAGCTCCATTTGATTTAGGGGAGATAATCGCAGTCCATGGACTCCACTTGACATTACTGAGTGGTCCTGTGCTGAACTTTGACCCACTGATGTTTTCTCTCTGCTCAGTGTTGCTGGTTTTATTCTTCTGCAAAATTAAATCCAGATTATTTACTTAAAACAAAACAAGTACATACAGTGTGTAAAATAACAACTTATCATATTATTTTTTCATGTTGCTTTTAGTCTCCACGTGTATGTCAATACTCTCTTTACATCAATATACAAAAGTGAATGATTTATCTGAAGATTCTATGTACCGATTAGTGATGAACACAAAAATCTGGCCATAGAACACAGAAGTCATGAACGGAAAATATAGACAAAGTAGTAATAAATGAAACCAGTGTAAAATCATCTGAACGATTCATGTTTAAACTACAGGATTAAAACTTTTTCAAAATTTTATCTAGATTAACCAAAAGAATTTTACCATACAAAACACTTCAGTAAATGTTTAAAAGGCCTATAACACACATTTTCGTTTACGAAACTATTTTTCTTTTTGACATTTGCTACAAGAATTCAATTTAATAGGGAGACATGTTTTGTTTTGAGCAAGAAGCCCAAAGGAATTAATGGTAACATGAGTGTTTTTAGAGACAGTTTTCATTGTGGAAATTGGAATAAGAATAAGTTAACACAAAGAAAAATACATCACTCGTCATCAAAGGGGGAAAACCTCACTAAATTATTCAATAAATGCAATTTGGCAATGAATGAGAAATAACATTTTTGTCATGAAGCTAATTTTGTCCCCTTTTGCCTATCCCTGGGGTAGTTTGGGATTTTACTTTTGAAACCATCTATTGCAATTTCATCACAACTATTCGAACCAAGTTTGAATTATTTCCTGCTGAAAATGGATAAAATATACCCACAATTGTTATTTCCCTACATATATACTACTGTAACTATATATACCCCTCCTCAGGGGAGAATGGGTGACCCAAGCATACCTGCTAACCCCAGAATCTCCCAATAGGGCCTAGGTAATATTAATAACAATTTATATAAAGCATCTAAGAATGTACCATCCATTAAGATAATTTGATTGCAGTACATCATTGGATTTTTTTACATCGTTATTTCCCTATTCAAACTGAAGTTACCCGATCCTCAAGGGAAAATGTCTGACCAGCTGGGGGTCATTGAATTTACGATTTAGATAATGCATGAAAGGTTCTTTTCATCCATATAGAGTATTTGATTCTAGCACATCTGGGTCTGGAGAATAAGATTTTTGAAATAATGGTCAATTTTCCCTCTGGGCCATGCCCTGGCCCTTAGGATAGGTGCGGGAACTCCAGTTTAACAATCTGATACCCTCTTCCACCAAGGATGATTTTTACAAAGTTTGAAAGAAATCTATTCGCCAGTTCTCAGATAAGTCAAAAATGTGAAGCGCTTACAGTCAGCGAATGAAAAGCGTTCATATCAGGTACTTTAGCATTCGGCTAAGGTGACCTAATACCTTTTCAATTTTTCAGAACAATCATTTATGATTGCAATTTTATCAAAAGCTCACCTGTGGAGATTTAGGCTTTACAGAATTTTTCTTCTCCGGGCTACTCTTCATCTTTTTGATGTCAGACTTAGCTGGGGTTTTCTTTGCAGGGACAGCCTTTACTGGGGTTTTCTTCCCCTTCTTTGCCGCAGACATGCCCAATTTCTTTGTTTCTTTCTTAACAGGTTTATTAGTAGCCTTTGTCTTCTGTTTCTGTTGAACATTTGATGGTCTACCTGGTTTGTTTTTCGGTACGTTCTTTTTAGCCGTTTTTGAAGATTTTGTAGGTTTAATTACTTTTGAAACAGATTTTTTCTTTTCCTTCACCGAGCCTTTTCCACCTGCTTTCTTTTTATCCTGAATTTTTTTGGCAGATTTTAATTTTGCAATCTTAACTTTACCTTCTTTCTTTTTCAAACTTAGTTTGGCCGACACAGCCTTACGTTGACTGCTGTCCTTTGATGAACTCAATTTTTTGCTTGCAACAGCCTTTTCCTTGGACTTTGCTGAAACTTTGGACTTTGTGATAGCTTTTGGCTTGATCTTAGACTTTTTGTCTTTTGTCTTCACAGCAGTTTGTATTTTTTTAGGTATTTTCACTTTGGAAGAAGCTCCCATTTTTCCTAAACGCTTTAACTTTGCTGCCACAATCCTTTGAATAACAGAACTTGGGGATTTCAATAATGTTTCTTCTTTTTTCTTTGTTTTGATGTTTGACTTTGGGCTTTCCATCTTTTTATTTGCTTTTCCCACTGCCTTGGGCATTTTCACCTTACTAGGCCTACCAGGTGATTTAGTCTTTTCTACTTTCTTCACTGGCCTTCCAAGTTTTTTGGGAGCCTCTGGTGTTTTGCGTGGCCTTCCAGGGGATTTTGAGGCCAATTTTTTCAAGGGCTTTCCAATCACTTTGGACTTTTCTTTTTTCTTTGGGGATATTTCCTTCAGCTTTGAAGTTCCTACTTTCTTTGGAGGTCTTCCTCTTGGTTTCGCAGATTCAACAATTTTACGGGGCCTGCCAACTGATTTCTTTGGTTTATTATCACTTGCAACTTTCTTCAATTTTCCACTGCTTTTCTTCTTTTCTGTACTGGTAGTCTTCTGTGATAACTTCTTCTTTTCCACACTTTTTTCCTTGAGTATTTTTGTTTTGGGTTTGGGCTTCATAAGTTTGGTGGCTGGTGTTTTAATTTTAGATATCTTTTTCACCTTTTCAACTGACGCTTTCTTTACTTTGTCAACACCCTTTTCCTTGATCTTGGTCAGTTTTTTGGGACTGAGGCTGCCAGATGACTTGGATTTCTCCGACGGTACTTTTGTTAAGGACTTTGATGTTGATTTAGGTTTCTTTATGTCAGAAGTGCTGGCTTCATTTTCTGAGGGCCTCTTGGTAGCAGATAATGCTTTAGAATCTGTTGTCATTTCTAGGATCCTGGCTTTAAGTTTATTCTCCCTCTCTCTTTGTTTGAGGGATTTGTTGTCAGCAATATTTTTCAGAGAACTAAACAGGCGCTCCAATTCCAAGTCAAGCGTCCCTCCATTGCTCCCTGACTTCTTTGCTGCAGTTCGTACCTCATGTTCAAAACCCTGTAATGAAGAAACCATTTAAATGTATTAACTTCATTTTAACATGTACTAGATCAAAATCCCAACATAATTTGAAACTAAAACGAAAGATTTTACTAAAGTTATGAATTCTAAATTTATGAAGGGTGTGAGAAGATAGTAAAAAATCTTCATTTAACATATGTATAGTTTTCTGTAGATTTTTTGAAACACATATTTTTGAGTTCCCGACTCATTTGTTGTTGTTGGGCTTTTTGAATATTTTGAAAACCTGCTCTATGTCCTAGTAAGTAACCTTGATATTAGGACATTTAAACCCCTACCGGTATATTACCTATACCATTTGCATTGCATCAACATATAAAATTTCAGAAATGAAATTCTAAAATAATCTCTTCGTCCGGCAAAAGTTTAAAAAGTTTTTATATTTGTTGCATCCACCAGAAAAGGCAAAAGCAATAGACCTATTGTCTTTGGTGTGTAAGTTCAAAGACAGTGACAGAAGCTCTGTTGTAACAATGTCTATACCTTGAGATGTCGAAGCCCTCCTTCCCTCAGACATATCGACATAAGGGTTTCATAGGTAAAGTCTTTGTTCTCGATGCGCAGGTGAGCTCCGCCCGTCATCTGTGATATCTGTTTGTAGAAGTTGGAGGTGTACCCCACCTGTAGAGCGTAGATCCTCACTCCCTGACAACATTTATACAGCAATAATTAACATCAGCAGAAGATGATTTTAATTTCAGAAAGTCTCCTTGCGATTAACATGAAACAATATCTCAAGAAAACTAAGTGACTTAAGCTCTTATTAAGTAGTCGGTGCAATCGTTTTTACAAATTAAGAACATTTGAGTGTTAATTGAAATACACCATATCCCATGGAAAAGGTTCCAAAATTTGACGAAAATTGCTGACTCGAACTCGATACTAGTTTTATTTTAAAACCAACTTCCATTATGTCTTAACTAACTGCAATTACACTGAATCATTAAAGTTACTGATATTAAATGGATATGAAGCACTTGAAACTATCATTTTCTTAGTTGGTCAATTCCATTAAAGAGAAAATTAGGGATCCATAGCTGGATCAACCAAGGTATCATGTGTATTCTGTACACCTTGCTGATCCCACTACCAAATTTCTACAAAAATAAGGGAGATAACTGCCATATATATATACCATCTCATTGAGTTGTTTGGTCTCCTGTCTCCAGTCAATATCATTCACGAAGTCATTGAATTTGTATCCAGGTTCATGTGGGTCGGAATCTCCAATCATAACAAGACTACGCTGACTGCCTGGACTCCAGGAAAGGGACTCTCGGACTTTGCGCAGCACCAATTCATAACATTCGTCAGCATCACCACCATGTGTGATGGGAAGGTTTTCAAAGAATGTGTCAACCTCATCTACACTAGCCCCAAAGTCTATCCATTTAATGAGATATCTGTCATTGGCCAAGTCATAATAATCACCATGAGCAACAAAGGCCAGACGGACTCCTGGCATGTCCTGTTGGACACGATTCATAAGTTCGCGCATCCTGTAGCTGGCTTCTTCCATGTAGTTGTACATGGACCCTGTCGTGTCAAACGAGACCACAATTTCTCTAGGTCCTCCAGTCATTTTCCGTGGAGATTTGCCTGGAGACTTGGATGGAGTCCCCATACAGGTGAGAGTTGGTACCGTGGCATCATCATCGAAGTCGTCACAGGACGTTGCATCATATACTTCCGCCTGAAGGACAGGTGGTGCATCGCTATCATTGTCACTTGTGTTGCCTCCTAGACTGTGCTTTGTTGGCGAGTTGTCTTGGTCTAATATGTGCAGAACAGCGTTAACGTCATAAACAGATTTACGCACTGGAGAAACATCAGTTTCAGTCATGTCCCAAGTAAATGGAGCATCTGATGTCTTTTCTTTCCCTTTCTGTTCATATACAGCCAGGGATTCAAGTGAAGGCAGCATCTGATCATCAACATCTTTGTTCATGATTCTACCTACATAGGACCCAGATGATAGCCTAAGCACACTCTTTTCTATTTTTGAGGCCTTATTGCCAGACCAATCATCTGAAGAATTAGTCTGAATTAATGTTGTAGTTTCTTTCCTCATTCCAGGTACATCACTTGTTGATGACTTAGAGGATACACCGATATCTGACAAATTATCTTTTTTGGGACTAGAAGTTGGAGAAATATTGAACACAAAATCAGATCCTGTAGCACCAGAAGGTTTTGTTGGCACCAGGGTAGGGAATCTTGGTAAGGTCGGAAGTGACTTCTTTGCCTTCAATCCACCTGCAATCTTTTTGGGCACATTTGGACTTTCACTTATTTTTGAGAATGTAGATTTCTTGAGCATGGATGTCTTCTGTGTCTGGGTAGGGATAGCCCGGTCTAGGGTTACACTGGTGGACTGCTTCTTCAGTTTAACTGGGAGCTTGTCACCAGGAACAGTAGAAGCTTTCCGCTTCACCCCAGGCATGATGGTTCTGTAAAAATGAAGAAAAACCTTAAGATAGAAAACAGGTTATAATAGATAAGTGAAAAACAGATTTTAAACCTGTTAACGTCACCGCAATCAAATTGATCAGTATTCAACTTATTGAACCACTTGATGACTTTTCAAATCATTGATCAGAATCCAAGGGGGGGGGGGGGGCTAAGTGACTGGAACTTATAGCTGAATTCCCTAATATGTATTTGTACAGACTACTGCCTTTATATTCATGTTTGAACTGTATCAAGTATGTAAGCCTGCCTTATTTTCAATATCACAGTCTTTCATCGGCAACACTATTCTAGTTGAAACTTACTATATTCAGATGTTATATATAATGAACAGGTCAGGTTACAATTAATTTACAACCCCTCACCAACTTTTTTTAAATATATTTATGTATTACATTTATGTACATGTCATGCCAGGGGTGCTGTCAAGTTGATTTTGCATGTTTCAAATCTGTTTGTTAATAATTATGATTAAAAAAATGTAAATTGCTTATTTTAAATGGGGCTACTTTCTGTATAGATCTAACATTTATTAGACACATGTGGTTATATAAAATTAAGCTGCAGGAACACTGTAGCTTCTAGGCCCGATTGGGTTTTTTTGTTTTGTTTTTTACATCGGACCAATTCCAACCGTAGCTTCTACGGCTCCAGCAGCTAGGTCTGATAAAAAAAATAAAACGATTGGGCCTAGAAGCTACGGTCCCAGCAGTTAATACAAATTGTGTTCAGAATTTTTAGTATACATGTACACACAGACTTAAGGATCTAGGGTTTGGTTTGGTTAGATTTTGTTTTTTATGTCCTTATATATGAACAGCTAAGGTTCCAGGATGCAGGGCAGTGGTGATTTCATATATTTCAAAACAAACACATTATTCTTGATGTACATGTTGCATATACTCATAATAATACTGTAGCAGGTTCCATCTGTCAAATTTCTTTTATATAGTTATTTTTTATGCATGTATTAAAATTGATTTAAATCTCCTGTATATATGAACACTGTCACAACAGGGTACCGCATTTACATTTTATAGTTAATTTGGAGGAGAGCATTTTGCTAAATTTCGCTGAAATTGTATATATATCTGCCATTCTTCATCCCACGAATCCGTCATCTGATCTAAGCTCGAGGTGTCGCTTTTGAAATTCTGTGCGCTTTTTACATACTCGACTTTCTAATATGACCTTTCAAACCAACGCCTTTGAACACGTTACATTCCAATTATCGGCATTAACTTTATGCAGTCTAAGATACTCTCATCTGTAAGTACAGATGGAGTATAACGCAACAAGGGATGAGATAGGCCTACCTGCACGGTCATTTATCAAACTCAGGTTTTCGACCCGAATCGAGACCAGTGCGGCTGGAACGCTGAACATCAATGAAATATCGACATAAACCGTTAAAGGGGCGGTATGATTCACTCGCAAATAAAGCAATAATAAGTACACTACATTTATACAACATTTACCTTTATGCTCCTCTTCTTGTTAAATTTTTATATGTGCTATTTTGCCGGTCTTTCGACAACCGGGCAAAACAACATGGGTCCCAAAACTTATGTGTAGCGTGCGTTGCCGAAGCCAGCGGAGAAACGAGAAATTTGATTGGCTAATTTCAATAACAAGTTCCTGCTTGACCTCACAGGACGCGTTCAAGTTAGCCATGGCCCACTGAACACGCCACACACGTGTGCGGGAGTGTGGGATCAATGTTATTCCTGTCCAGGCATATAAAATGCTAATTAAAGGTCTCATCAAAGGCCTAGTACAGGTATGGCTGTGGCTTAGACTAATTTTTAAAACACAATAAAGGCGAATCGGAGGTGGGAATTTCCGATTTCCCCACCCATACCCTCCCCACCACCACGACACTATAATGGCAAGGTAAAATGTCAACTTTAAAATATTCTACAATAGTTTAAAAAGAAAACGAATATAAAGCGATTGTTTTGCAAGTGTGGTTCATGTAATTATAGTACAATAAACTAAAGAGTAATTAATACGGAACGCCAAATTAACATATATATATTCAAATAATTCAAAAAAAATATTAAAGCCGATATATATATATATAGGTTCAAATTAAACATATATATATCTTCAATTGAATTGGACCTATCTTTAATTGAGTTGTACCTATCTTCAATTATTTGAATATATGTTAATTTGGCGTTTCATATGGACTATGGATCGCCAAATTACCATATATTCAATTAATTGTACCTAACGTTATCTTCAAATAATTGAAGATATGTAACGTACAATTGATTGAAGATAGTTTTAATTCAATTGAGGATGTGTTGCATTTGAACCTAGGTTCAATTAAATTGGAGATACATATGTGCAATTCAATGTGGAGAAAGGTAAAAAAAAATTGTACCTATAATTTTAGTTATTTATAGATAGGTACAATTTAATTAATTGTCTTCAATTAATTGTACATAACGGAAGTAAAAAAAAAACGTCGTCAGGATATGAAAGCAATAGTAGCAGAATTCATCATTGAATGAGGAATTGGTTATCAAATGTTCAACAATAATTAGTTACGGAAACCGATTTCAGGAGAATTTGTTTCTGGGCTGAACAGCAACAGGAGACTTTTAGTAGGTCAGATTCAGGCACACGATAATGATAACAATCATAACACGTTAGACACTATAGCTACTACCAGATAAAGCGTACAGAGTAATGGTTTCACTGATATACTGATAATGGGAGATTTTCACTACTCAATTATTAACATTGTGAGACATGGAGTACACAAGGCAACAGTAGGCCTACCAGATCACAAGAATATATGATCTAACTTCATACATAAACTTCAAGATAACTTCCGGTTCCAACATTTGGATTATCCAACCAGATAGTCTGAGTCAGTGTCCTCTGGCCCCCACACAAGGCTTGGACATTTTGACAGATAGATGTCTGATGCGGGCCACCCATAACTATAACCAGGAAAACAACTAAGAAATGCTATGATAAAGCCAATTATTCAGAAATAAAGGACCGGTTATTGATTGCATTAATATGAAATTCCATAAAGCCTTCAACACAGTCTCATCAGTAAGCTACACTCATACATCTTTACTTGCCAAACTGGATATGGGTAAAATCCGAACGGATATCCAGCTTTCTCTCGGGTCTACAACAGAATGAGAGGATTCAGAGTGGACAGCGGCATACCACAAGGATCAGTGTTGGGCCTACTTCTGTTAGTTATTTTTATTAATGAGCTTCCAAGCTCACACAAGGATCAGTTTTGGGCCTACTTTCATATTTTTTTTATTTTTTTTTTATTAATGAGCTTCCAAGCTCAGTGGAATCTGAAATGTATCTCTTTGCAGACGATACAAAAATCTCCAAAGTTCTTACAAATGAAGAAGAATAAAACGTCCCTGCAATCGTCAATGAAGGCAAGTGACTACGGGGATATGATTGAAAGAAATAGTAAAAAAGAACTAGCGATGTATTAAAGTAATGGAATGGAGCAGTTGGTTTCAGGATTTTGACGTTACAGCAATATATAGTTGAAATTAAAAAAAATCCCTCTGTTCTTTTTTCTAGTATAGGGACATTTAAGAAAAAAATATAAATTATACCACGGAATTAGATTCTAAGTCCGTGATTATACCTATCATATTGAGAGAACTTCAAACTCCTGTGGTTTCAAAGTCTTCAATTCCTAAAAAGCAGAAAAAATATTAACTTTAGATAGTTTACAACATTTATGAAACAGCTAGGTTATTTCAACTTATATTAATCACTATTGTTAGACCAAATGTAAGCGCGCGGGGGTATTAATGTGGGAGAAAACCTGAGTACGTCAGGTGGTGACCCCATCGGGTTCTTCTTCTTCAAGGTACAGTCCATACCACTTAAGAGTATTCTCGGACTTTGTGTGATGTGAGCAATTCAACTATTCACAGGTGCATTTAAAATCCGTTATATACAGTTAGGTGGGTGGTCAGCCTCCTCGTAAAGATATCGAGTGAGGGGATGTCTACGACTGCTGATGGTAATGTGTTCCACAGCCTATAATGGAATGGTGTCTGGAAAAAATGAATGTTGCTAAATAAGTGTCCTAGTGAATGGTATGAGGAATCGATGGCTGTGTCCTCTGGTGTTGGTACCTGCTGGTATGAGTTGGGCTGATGGTATTGCCACTAATCCATTCACAATGCGATAC
>JAUMHH010175550.1:0-55889 GCA_032359455.1 Chlamys rubida
AATTCTTGTAAAAAAAGTTCTACAAACAACAGACATCTAGTTTTTTGCCATATTTTTCAGATGCATGTTTGCTAATAAACTTGATCATAATTTGTTAAATATTACAAAAACCCGTTACACCAGATCAAAAACGAGACTTGAACGAGATTGAAACCTCAGAAGAGTACATCCTTAATCATGTTTATTTGACTGATGAGCTTTTGATACAACTTCTCTTGAGAACCTTGTTCACATCATTTATGAACTCTCAATTTATTAACTTTTTTGCCATTTTGTGTTTAGGAGGGTGAACCCGAATAATGTTTTGTTGATCAGTTTTGTCTTTTTGATAAACTTTTGCTGGTGTAACTTCGTAATGATCCTTTAATTGATAACTTCTACACGATCGAACGTTTCCAAGTTGACAAAAACACTGGCCCAGTCGCATATAAATTATTGTAGAAATGATAACCTTTTGACACTATGGTAATAACCTACCACGCTTAGGTCACAATCGCCCCCAGGGATGTACTCATTGGTCATTACAAGCTGCGCGAGTCATTAGTCTTTTAAACGTTTTGTACCAATAGGTCTATATGTTAATCGCCATAGAACAGATTGCTTTCGATTGATAAAGATCTGTTGTAAAGTACATGTCACGTCTGGGTGTGACCAAAGGGACGGTGACTGCTGGCCATTATTAGTAGCTGTATTTTTCCTGCAATGTCCGCCAGGGGTCGCATGTCCTTGCTCTCTATGGGTAATTGAATGTTTGAAAGCTGTTCGTGTCGGACCAACAGCTTCAACTAAATTCTCATTAAAGTCCTCATTATTTGTTTTTAATTTGCTTGTTTTCCTTGTACCCAAGAGAAGAGGATTACAAATGTTTGTTCAATGGTGATATTTCATTATAAGTCCCAAGATGTTCTTTTGATTATAACACAAACGCTTCTTGTTTTTATTGGCGTATTTACTTGTACTCGATTGCGTGATATGTATCATTCAGGGTCACATATTCGTTTTTACTGCACGCCTAGCGTCTCTGTAGACTATATACCGTCGTGAACGTTTCTCAATAAAGAACTGAACCTCCCCATAATACATAGTGCTAATTGAAACAAATACACTGAAGCTTTTAATTAATATGTATAAGTTTTAACTGTATGTATATAACTGAGACAGATAGAAAAAAAACCCACTTTGCGCAAATAAGCAGACATTGAAACTTTATTTTCAATGTCAACATATTTACAAATATTATATACAAAAATGTACTTAAAAAGCTAGATAGCACATACCGCAAATTACAAAAAATGACCATAAGTTTCTCGTGAATTAGTTCATGTAGTCGATGCGATCGATAGTAACATTTTATCATTTTCTTTTTTTTACAGTAAATTGACCAATTAGGGAACAGTATTTGACGTAATAATTGCCACAATACGAAAGGAGTTCCAGTTATTTTTCAATTTTTCGGACGAATATTTGTCGCCCTTGTGAAAGCTTTGCAGGTTCCCCGTTGCGTGTTATAGTATAAGAAGAATAGTGTGGGTACCCCTGCAGAAACGGGGTCTTTTTTCTGTTTTGTGTTTGGTAAGGGGACTCAAGGGGGACTCAATGGTGATTCAATGGTGACTCAAGAGAAAACAGAATGGATCTGCTGCCCCTGATGCAACTTCTGATACCTTTATCATTTCCTTTTCTCTTCTATCTTTTCTCTTCTATCTTTTCTCATTTCCGGCGATGTCTCCCTAGGGAACTCTAGTTAGTCCGTTTTCAGAATAATGTGACCTTACGGATTATCATGCTACTGTGGCTAATTTGTGACATTTCAGTGATATAGCGCTTTAAAGTGGTCTTAGAGTAGAGCAATCATCTATAGACAACGTCGTCATATGACCTTGTTGGGAGGACGAAACAAAAGAAACAAAATCACCTCGTGAAAAAATATATTCGTCCCACTTTATTAACTATTTGGAACCAGGAATTGTAGCTATTGCCAACACACAAAACTAAGCATACAATTTTTTTTTTCACATAAATATTGTTAAAATAACGAATAAAGTTTGGTTTGTCAGATAAAAACATTATATGTTATTACATATATAAAAGTATTATATATAAACATGAAATACTAATTTAAGAAAAAAAATTGTTGTATAGAAAAGTTGTAAATTTGTAAAGTTATACAGAGTTTTATAGATGCTTTTTCATTTGTTGCTGTATTTCTACATCTGTTTCAGAACACTCTAAGTAGCGGTTTTCGTTCTTTTAACCTTTAGTAATATTAGTGATTTCTAAATGGACGAAAAGGCCGTATGGCCAAGTACGATGTTTAATTGGCTTTCTGCTTCGACTAATTACATTTTGAAAACGTGCTTCCTTACTTCATGTTTGTTGTAATTAGTACATTATTTGTTGTGATTAGTACTTTATTTGTTGTGATTTGTTTATTATTTGTTGTAATTTGTATATTTTTGTTGCGATTAGTACATTACTTGTTGTAATTAGTACATTATTTGTTGTAATTTGTATATTGTTTGTTGTAATTTGTATATTTTTGTTGCGATTAGTACATTACTTGTTGTGATGAGTATTTATTTTGTGATAAGTACATTATTTGTTGTAATTAGTACATTATTTATTGTGATTAGTACATTATGTATGATAAGTACATTATTTCTTGTAACTAGTGTATGATTTGTTGTGATTAGTACATTATTTGTTGTGATTTAGTAAATTATTTGTTGTGATCTATATATTATTTGTTGTGATTAGTACATTATTTGTTGTGATTTAGTACATTATTTGTTGTAATCTATATATTATTTGTTGTGATTTAGTACATTATTTGTTGTAATCTATATAATATTTGTTGTGATTAGTACATTTTATGTTGTGATTAGTACATTATTTATTGTGATTAGTACATTATTTCTTGTGATTAGTACATCATTTATTGTGATTCGTACATGATTTTGAACGTAATATTAAAATTGTAACGCATTGAGCATTGGCAAGAGATTTGCACCTTTATTGGATCTTTCTGATTATGGGTACCTTCCAGAAACTAATTTGCTCTTATGTGGTATTTAATTAGCCTATCAATACAATGATATGTGATGTGCAACCAAAATATATTTCTTAATTAGATGGGATCTACTTCGTAACACAGTAGGTAGCGCCACTGAGATGACAATTTTAAGTTTATTGTCAACTGAACCCCACATATAGGTACAATCGACATTAAATGGACCAACATCTTCATTTAAATGTGCCCTCTTGTCAATGTCCAGTAGGCAATCAAGTACCAACTAATATAGGTTTAATATCTATTGCAAGTCATGCATACTTCGTCCGTAGTCCAGATAAAAAACAAAATGTCATGTGAATGTCAACTGAAACCGTTCAATGCGTATACAACATTTAACAGGTGAACGTTACATTGTTACAAACATCCTCTTTGTCTTGTCTTGACATTCAAACAACCGACTTAATGATTAAGAGTCGTTATTTGTTGGAGTACAATTTGTGCGTACCATTACATTTAGTCCTAACAACAGACATTTTACTTATCACTAATGTTCATAGTATAAAATTAAAATGTGACGTGCAATATTGAGATTTTACAAACACAGGCATTTAGAAGTTACTTTTAAATCAGATGCAAAGGGGAATATCACACAGATGTGCTTCAAAAACCATTTTCAAAGAAAGTTACGTGAAAAGAAATTTAAATTGAACGGTAGGGTTTGGCGGGGTGAGGGGTGGGAGGGGGGTCTTCTCGAACTTCTACTCAGCCAATTCTCGAATATATGCGTGTTAAGTACGGTATGGGTCTTTTATGCTAGATTTGGACAGATAAGTTGAAAATTTGAACTCGGTGCCATGCCCATAAATACAGGTTTTCCATAGTAAGCAAAATTAAATTAAAAAACCTTATATTTTCATACTGCTACAGAGAAACTATCTGAAAGAAGAATAGGGGCAAACTTCAACTTTTTATAAAATGTAAAATGCACAATAATCTTATTTCCACATATTTTTCTTCAATGGTAAACAGCATTGCAACGTAACTTATTTTTCATTTGGAGATTGAATGTTTAATATTTTTACATACAAATTCGTGATAAATGAAACCCGGTACGAGTGATTCAGAGAAAGATTAGCTGTTGCTAATTAGATTAGCAATGCGAGAATACTGACCATTACTTTCTAGAGTATAAACAATATGTAGATTTGAAATAGAGAGGATTTTTTTTCTATGCTAAGATCAATTAAATATGCCAAGTAACTTAGATATTTGGCTATGTAAATGATAACCTGTCAGTTGAGTCAAATAGATATGTACAAAACTTAGTGAGTTCAAGCGGAAGTTTTTAAAAAGTTATATAATGTAGATATTAATATTTACTATTTCTTCTGGCTGTGATTTGCATTCTCGCTAATATTCGATTCGGCAAGAAGGTAATTACAAATTGATATAACTTGTGACTAATCATCTATTTAAAATTTTGATGAAACAAGATGAAGTCCAACTTCATACTAAATTTGTATTTTAAATCTTCCCCACTAAATGATGGTGTCATTATAATATGATTTTATGTTGCTTATTAAAAGTATTGTTCAGTTAAAAGTTATGTGGTAACCTCAAAAACGACACCGACTGGCGCGTTTTTAAGGCACTTTTCTGATTGGTCGTAGAATTATGATATCAAACAATACTCTGCACTATTGTTTTTTATGATTATCATTTTGTCAAAAAGGAATATGAGCCAAGCGCAGATAACATTTTCGGTAATCATATGTCAAAAATATATCTAATATGAATTTGTATTAAAATTGACTTTTCATGTGTTTCGCTGCTTCCGAAAAATTGTCTCTGTACGGTCGGAAAATGAATGGTACGGGATCCGGATTTTGGAGCGTTTTCGGGATACCTCCGCTCTCCGCAAATAGATCCTTTAACTCGCCAGTTTCAGTTTCGCGACATGTATAATATAGCTGTACATAAGAGATATGATATAGTTATACGACACAGGTATGATGTAGATATGATTACAGGTATATAATGACATACCCGGGAGAGCGGTGTCTTTGTAGTGCCCAATTTCCCACAGAGACAGCAATAAAATGTCGATGATTAGGCGGATAACACCATTCGGCCAATAAAACGCTGACCCACGGGTATTGTGGGTGAGGTCAGTGTATCTGACCACCCAGGTCATTCACTTTTCCTACCTGTTCACAGGTAATCTGACACATGTATCTCGTGTCCGGAATTTAATGTCTCCTTTTCTTTAGAACTAATTTTACATACGACTTTAACACTGATGCTATCTGCCGAGCACGGTTTATCTAGTCAAACGATGATCTTCTCATCGCTTTAATCAAAGAATAAAGAAAGCTACAGGCTACTATTAATAGCAGATTATATTGTTAGGATAAAAAGTTTAATTTTTATGAGCCAATAAAAAGTTTTCAAAGAAATATGGCCCCGGTACCAATTATGTAGATATAGCCTAGTTGAGAACATCTCACATGATTTTAACAATGTTTGTATCCACCTGAGCAATTTAGTATCAGTAACAAAATTCATGTTTATTGATGGTTTGAAGTGAAATCGAAGTAGTTTTTATTGATTAACCGCACATATTCATAAACGTTTTTAATGATTGTTTATCAAGAAAACGTATTTAATATACTTTTGAATTATTTTGTGCTTTAAACTAAAATGTATGTAATATATATTCATGGTCTATCCTTTTTTTATTTTGATTCGTAATTAATCGTTTATTCATGACATGAGATTATGCTGAAACTGACACAACAAATTATCGTATTTGTGATATACCTTACAACAAGCATTTTAGCTGATTTACTTCTCAATTGACCTTACTTAGTGTTAACCAAGGAAGTGACACGATAATTAAGTAAACATTGGGTAGCAGCGCTACCGATGAGAGTCACAGCACTTTTATTGACGATCGGTCATCCATACCCGGCCGTGGCCCGGGGGTAGGGCTCCAGATAAAACCTCGGACTTAACGCCAAGGTACCGCATACCTGTTTAGTGTGAGACGTAAAACAGTAAGTCACTTTGACACACACTTATCGCGCCATCGATTCACCTCCTTGTTTACCTGTACATGTTTACATTGTTTACCTGTGGTTGTTTACCTTTGATTGTTTACCTGCGTTCCTGTATACGTGATTGGTCAACAAAAAGCAAGTTAATCGTTACATTTAGCACGTGTCAACATAATCGGTTTGACCAATATTGACTGTGTTGTTTTCCAATCGACAGGAGCACAATTCCAGGAATCCGTGACACTGCAGTAGAAAACATGTCCATGATTATCAAAATATTGATTAATTACCGTCACCTATGCTTATTGTCAATTTAAAATCCCACTGTGCTGAAAAAGTTTCATACTTTAAATACTTTGGAAATAGTAGCGGGATTTTTTCCCCACTTTATTCTTCAATAAATAATTAAATATATTTCTTGATATTAAAATAGAATTGTTTAGGGAAGCACATGCATAATCTGAAATAAATTTAGATCACTTAATGAAATTTGTTGGCAATGTTTTTTTGTATATTTATGGCAATGTTTAATTTCTATCTTTAAATTTCAACCGAAATTGACATAAAATACATCGGTGTTATTGTGTGCTAGTTTGGGCGGAAATATCGTTTATATTTTATATTTTAGATAACAAGATAAACATGGTACGGTATTACAGTGTCAAGTTACATGATACCAAGCTGGAACGTACAGCACCGTAAATACGGACTCATTTACATACATAGAATGCAGACATTCAATTTTTTAAATACAAAAATGTATCACAATAAAGAAAATATTCATGTGAAATTTAATTTTGATAAATTTAGTTACTTAATTTCGATTACTATATATATATGCGCGAATACTGGTATGTTTACAACAAATACAAAATAATGCATATGTATACAACATACACGTGATACATATACATACGTACTTGAATTTCGTCACTGGTGTAATCAGTTATATGCAGTACAATTCCCAAATACACGTTTGAGATAATACTATCTTTGAAATGTTTATTACTTTTGAAACGTGATTTTTAAATGAAAATTTAAGATATTTACCTTGGCTGAACTACAACTAAAAGAGCCGTCCAAATAGAATTAAAGCACAGTCTACATAACAAATCTCTATCTGTTTATTCCATCAGTTGTAAAGCTCAATAATACAGGTAATATTTTACAAACATGTACAATGTATATATTACATTTATGGAGATGGACATTGTTGTTATCATCAGCTATACAGCGACCGAAGTGATTCATTCCTTGAATTAATATCCAAACACCTAAATACAAAAATTCACCGGGGGAAGTTATTTAATTTGAGTAAAATACAGTTTCAGTTTTTATAACAATTTCAGTCCGATGTTTAATTTATACGAGCTATTTTTTACTCGGACAGTCAGTACTAGACAGGCCATATATACTGTTATTTTTGTCAGGGAAAACATTCAATTGGAATTCCCACATCATTACTATTTTTCAGCAGAAATGCGCCTATAGAATAAGGTTAAAGAAAACAGGAACACTTATAATAGCGATCTAACAATGAGTTATACAGCAGATATAATTCTTTAGGATGCGAAGTTGAAACAACAAAATTATCATGTAAAACACTTGTTCTCAAATAAATCCTCTACCGTGATAATACCGATAATGCCGACATTTACGGAGACAAAATACATTTTTGAAAACTCTGAAGATCGGCCGTAACAAAAGCGCGCTTCAATATTATCTCTCAAGAAATTGTGGACATTCATGATTTCTTGAAGATCCCCGTATCATTCTCAGAAATCAAACACCACTTTCTTAATTTGATCTTATATCAATATTTATAAAAAAAACCATATAACTAGCTTTGAATAAAATCCCGTTCAAGATATAATTCATATAAATAAATTGTGGTGTTTAACGTATACGCGACGTGCCTACTTTGTCCGCGTTAGAAAAGTGACACAGTTCGTCTTCCGCTAGCCCGCTTACATGATTTGTCGGATAAAACAGAAAATGCATCAATATTGGATATATACACCAAAAATATGAATAATTGAAATGTGGGTGGAGCCAAGCAATATCCCTCTGATCAGCGATTGGCTAGCTCTCACGGGTGGCTGCCTCTTTAGACACGACACAGAGAGAATTCATTGGGTCTTCCTAAAATTGCTATAGGGTATGTCTGCTGAATCGCCTATTACGGGGATCTTTAAGATTACGTTCTGTGAGTAAGCGCTGAATGGATAGTCGTTAACACTACACAATTAAACAGATACATACACAAGTGGAGGAAACCTGATCGTCCAAACCTCTCCTGTAATCCTCTCAAGTTGGTGACGTGATACTGTTAGTTTACAGGTTTTCCCTGGCCGGACAAGACTTATTCCGAACTGACCGGAAAAGTCGGGAACGTTACATGTGAGGGTTTGCGGAGTGTCTGTGATAGCTTTCTTTGCCAAGCGTTAGACAGGTGTCCTCGGGAGACACACAGGGACATAAGACGTAGAAGCGTCAGTTTAAGACATTGTGGTGTGTTGAGGTGTAGGACACTACAGCGCCATGCAGCACTTTCCCTATCATTATACGCCGGAACACCTGGCCTGTCTCAGGAACTACCAGATAGGACTACTGGCCGCTTCCGCACCGACATCTTCCTCCTTGTTCACAATCGAGAACATCTTGTCTCCACGAACTCCTCAGCCACAGCAGCCGCCTCAGCAGCCGACCCGACGATTCGCCCCCCACACCTTCCCTAACCTCTCGCCCCTCCATAGGGACTATCTCGGTAAGATTACTACTTATCTACGCACAGATCGCACGCAAACAAGGTTTTTAGTGCAGAATAACCAGAAAAAGATTAGCGGTTAAAATCTACGGATTCTAGAAAACCGCAAATCACTGCTAATTGTTTTATTGTGTTCATAGAAACATGTTCACGAGAAATGCTGAAATTCTAAGTCTCTTTTTAGAAAAAATATTGTTATCAACACTTATGGCATTGCAGTCGATGTACCTTTTAGAAAATGCTTGAAAATTGGATTGTACAGCTATGTTATGCTTTTTGAAATAATTTTAAATCATCTTTCAATTTTAAATGTATGTGATATTGCTTTGTGTTGTTCTATGCTTAAGTTGATGTTTATGTGATTGACCTAACTTGTGCTGTGTATATTTGGTCGATTTTTAATTGATTAACCTGTGTAAGTAATGGAAAAGATGGTTAAGTTATTAACCTAACTAATGTTGTTTATATAAGGTTGATCTTTAAGTTATTACACTGTCGTGTGTTGTGTATATTGCGCTTATTTTGAAGAGACTAAATTGAACAGTGTATATGGGGTGGATATTTGAGTAATTAAGTCAACTAATGCTGTGTATATTATGTTGATGACTAACTACTTACCCTTTATTGTTTTTCAGTACGATACCACTATCCTTTCCATGGCATCTTTAACTCGCTGGATATCGAGAAATTGGGACAGAAGCGGAAGAGACGACACCGGACTATCTTTACCGAGGAACAGCTGGAGATGCTTGAGGGAACCTTCCAGAAAACCCACTACCCAGACGTCCTTCTTCGGGAGGAGCTAGCCATGAAGGTGGACCTAAAGGAGGAGAGGGTCGAGGTGAGCCTGGGGGACGGGATTGGCGCGAGATGGCGTCAGAATGGGACGGGTCAGGGCAGAATAAACTAAAAATCAATTTTCGAAAAAGTCTCCAACAAGAATTCAACATGATCGAGTTTATTGTTCGAAATTCATATGATATACATTTCCGTCTATGGTTTCCTTAGATTAAAATCAGCAATGTTTAGTGTGATATTTCTATGGTTTTAATATACTAGACAGATTGACCATAACTGTGACGCAGACATTGTCTTTCGTCCATAAATACGAATGTCCCTCTAAGCTGTAGCCACTTGTGAATAAATGTTTATGGCAGTTTCAAAAATAAAATATAACCAAATAATATAGTAAACCTTAGAAATATTCAAATTGGAAAACATTAAGGATATTATGATAATGCTTTATAATATTTACAGCCCGATTTGAGTATAACACTCTCATAACTTTATGAAATACAAAAGCTGAGACCGCAAAAGGATTTTTTTTTTCAATTTTCTTAAAACATATTTAACCGCATTTTCATTATAGATTCTAACATTTATATATCATGTTTATAAATTAGCTACTTATGAAAATTTTCACTTAGATAATTCTTTTATCCGTGTAAGTTAATGCAGCTTTTGTAAATTCGTGGGGGATTTCTTTAAATTTGCTACTCGCGGAACATTTTTGAGTCATTTTCACAAATAAAGTACGATAACGTTTATATTAGATTAAAATTTTTATAACCTTTCAAGGCAACTAAGTGTCGAAGAAGATATTAAAATTTTATTTTTAAATATTTGAATGGGTTCAGAGGGCTCAGTTCCACATCCAAACGTGTAATGTAACAGTTTAATACACCGACATTTCATCACTAACGTCCTTAATAGCCTGTAGATAATAAGGTTGCTGAAACGTTTCAACACCATAAATAACAATATTTCTACGGTAATGAATGCAAACTCTTTATTCAGACGTGTAAATAAGATGATAAATTGTCATTTTGAGTCTAAAATGTGTGCGATTTTTTTCCAAATCTAATTTATAATTCTTTATGCGACTGAAGTGTTATTTTAATATCTGAAATATGTTGTTCCTTTTTTTCAATCTCGTTTGATACATTTATACAGATGTATTCAATTCAGATATAAAGGAATGTTGAGCGTTATGCGAGTGTAGTTTGTTAGTGGTGTCACTTAATAACTCTTCATCTTTCCCCGACATACAAGCCGTAAGGCTGTACTGGGACCCTCGTCTCTAAACTTTCCATCAAATATGATTTTATGTACTTATCAAAATAGATCTTAACCGTGCAAGTCTTTCGCGTTAGCATAAGGGATTTGCGAGGGGCTATTAGCGCCGGTGACTTTACCCACTGGTCGAGAAGAGGGTCATTTGTGTATCTCCATATACGTGTAGAATTACTGATATTATCTCCAAAACATTCCCACTGTATATTTTCATATTTACCGTGTAGAATAGAGATTCTGTTAAGCATTAAAAGACCGATAAACACTGTGAAGATTCCAGTGATAGAAAGATTGTAAGGATTTAAAAAATCACGCAAGGATGATTTTAGATTCAATGGTGAAATTTTAAAAGCCTTTAAATTTTAAAATTATGATATGTTTTACGATCAAACAGTTGGTATGTACACCAAATAGCTTTGAAGTTTGACGCTCTTGCCACACAATGAGTGTGTATGTGTGATGGCGTGTTCCTCCTGGCTACACTCAGTTACACGTCCACAGGCCCGACACGGGTACTGGAGATTACGTCCAAACTCCTACTAACTTAATGAAATATGTAGCCTATCTGATGGGGCCTATCTGATCACCCTATTACGTATTACTCATAGCGATTCACCTATTACGTACCTTATAGGTTCATCCAGGTAAATTTTACCTGTAAATAAGGCCAGAAGAAAACAGATATTGGACAGGTTTCTCAGATGAAAATTCAATATTTGGAAAGTCAAAGGTTTAAATTAGCTCGTTATGACTTATAGAGTGTTTGACGATTCTACCTGATTTATATTAGAATTAAAACGAATTTCTAGTTTGTGATGCTAACTTAGTAATAATATAATAATTACCTAGGATTTACAAAGACAGTTTATTCCTGTTGTATTTATTTGAGAATTCAACACGAACAAATGTTTTTATATAATCAGAAAAGTGTTGAAAAGCGTTCGGAAGCAATAAAACTGCTTTTCTGAAATTTTTGGAAATATTTTAAATTATTTGAGTAAATTATCAGATGTAAAACATGCTCACTTGTTTATAGGACATGTTAAACTGTGAATAACATAGGGTTATTTTTAGTGTCCGTATCTTACTTCTGTCACTTCTAATAAGTGCATGCATAAATATCAAACAGTTTTCTTGATACTTCTAACCATCTAAAGAAAAACGATATGTGATGTAGCTCATATCCTGTTAAATAAATATTTTATTTATTCACCTTTAGGTTCCGAAAATGTCTTATTTCTTGAACTTGTGAATACTAATTCAGATAATCCTTAGATGATATAAAATAGCATTACAGTATATCGCAATACCAATATATTTACATAACAATCAACAGGTTTGGTGGTATTAGAGCTGTATTATGTCTCTATACCAATCTGATATATACGAGTGTAGCTTATCCAGAAACTAAATGGATTTATGCAGATATTTACTTGTAATGAAAGGACTTGGCGGTGCTAGATGTAGATTACAATATGTCTTTATACATTCTGGTACGCAATTAGTCCTATATATCAATAAAGGGTACCAGGCCTAGATTAAAATAGTATTCTAAAAATGGAACTTACCAATATACCTTGAATGACAAGAATGAAAATTTGTGGCCCAATATTTACATTGAATTAGGTCCATTTACAGTCTGTTTTGTATGCTAATCAAAAGAATTGGTGATCTATGTGATACATTTAATATCTGTCTGTATGGTAATCCAGCACAACAATATTTATATACCAATATAGCTTATAAAGTAATCAAGGGAATTGGCGGAACCAAATCTTCATAAAATATGCCAATCTAGTATAAATAATATCAATATACCATCTAGTATTAAGATATATCTATATACTATCTAGTATTATAACATGTCTATTTACTATTTAGTATTTAAACATGTCTATATACCATCGAGTATTAAAATATGTCTATATAGTATCTAGTATTAAACATGTCTATTTACTATCTAGTATTAAAACATTTCTATGTATTATCTAGTATTTAACATGTCTATATACTATCTAGTATTAAAACATGTCTATATACTATCTAGTATTAAAATATAAAAATATGTCTCTATAATCTCTAGTTTAAATATATCTATATACTGTTGAGTACCAAAGTGTGTCTATACACAGTTTGGTTTACCAATAAACTTACATATTAATCAAGGGATTTGATTAGACAAGATCTATCGTAACTTAACAACTCGCCTAAGGTTTGAGAAATCTTGCCAATGCGTTCACAATCAGTCACATTTGTATGCAATCTGCGTAAGTGCCAATTGGGACATCACAAAGAAAGGGAAATATTGGGACATCACAAAGAAAGGGAAATATTGGGACATCACAAAGAAAGGGACATATAGTCAGCACCAAATTTTTACTGAAAATAATTTTTACATATTTGTTGACGTTATATTTGATAAAAAGTATTAAAAAGATATATCTTCTTTAAAAGGATCTTTGATGATTTTGACATAATTAATTAGTATATATTAGTGTGACTTGATAACGGGATTATATGTATTATAACATCTTATATCCTGTTTTAAATTTCGACGTTTTTCGCTTGATATTTGTGAGTTAATTCGATATTCATAAATATCGATGTTCCGCGATAAGAAATAATAACATATACTAAATACTTTTTTAAAAGAGCCATTTCCTCCATACGTCACAGCTATCGGACTCAGAGCTAAGAGCCTTGCTGTTATCAAAAGGTTCATGAGAAAGTATTTAATGCTTGAGTATAAACATAATGCTTACCTATATGGGTAGATTTGTGCAAATTATGCTCTTTTCACTGTATTGACAACTTAAACCATAAAGAATGTTTTTTTGTTGTATTCTTTGAAATTCATACGTTTCCTGGTCATGCTCAGGGATGACTCTATTTTCTTAAGTTTCTCCACAAGCTCCAGGCAAGTACAGTTTGCGAAAATATAGGTGATTAGGAGTTTTTATATAATTTATACTTTTATATATGTATTTCATGAACATGAACGCTAAGTTATATGTATATATATATATTATAGAGGAATAATACTGTTGTGAGGTAACGTTTTATGGCAAGTTTTTGTGACATGGTGAAGTACACTATTTTAAGTTGTATCAGTACACTTGTAGATTTCAGTGTACAATATATATAAAGATTTTTACATTCTACTATGAGCCCCTTTTACAGGTGTTGTGATGGGTTAATTTTTGTGAATAGAAAATAACAAGTTATGTGTTGTTATAATGAAGTGACTTAGTTAACAATATTGTATACAATAATTTTGAAAAATTCAGAAATCTTATCAGAAATTATTGTTTTAAATACTTGCAGTGATCACATTCCAGTAATGATTATCTATGTTTTTCCATGGTTGGTTTTGGACAAAAAGTTTCAAAACATGAACTGTACAGTTGATATGATTTTGCATATCTATGCAAATGGCTGCTGTTTTCAAAATTGTCAGTACATCATCGCTTTGGCAATTTGACCAAAACCAAACTTAAATAGATAAACATTATTGGAATGTTCAGTAAATAATTCATATTATTTCATAATAATTTTCATTTGGTATGTTTCTGATACTATCAATAAACAAAAACATCAAATTAAACATTTGAGGCACGGTGCACCAATGATTACAATCTGTTTGTTAAATATTAGAGCAAGTGTATTTGAAGCACTTTGGATTGTTATCCTATTAACAGAAAAATATAGAGTGCTTAAATTGAAGGAAAAAACTTCAAAATCATAATTGATTTAAATATCTGTAAAGAAACGAATATAAGACATACCATTTGTAAATTAACACATTTGCTGTATTAAAAGAAGCAGAAGATATATATCTGAAATGTTAGTATTTAAAGCTATTTTACATTAGTTAACATCCAAAAGAATAAAAGCTGATTTTAAATTGAAATATAAAAACATAAAAACATTTTTACAAAATTGATGTAAAAGTTAATATTTATGTTCACATTCATTTCATATGAAAATAAATACGTAACATTATTTGTTTGTGCAGAAAGGGTTATTGTGCTTTTCCCGATGGTTTTAATTACGGATTTATAATTTCCATATTAACATCATAAACGAAACAATTGTCACTGACCTTTTTGTTATACATATTCTTAACATACCATACAAAATAGGATATTTTGAAAAAGAGACAAAAATATTTAATGGTATGATAGACTTACAAGGAAGCAATATTTTCCTTTGGTTTGTTGTGTCCTTAGCTGTTATGTTTAAATATATTTCTATTTGTTTATGGCTTTATAGTGCTGTACAATTGTCTACAATGCTTAGACTTTTGCACAGACTTACTAAATGTTGATATAGTTAATGCCTTACTTCATACTTAAAGTGATTATTTTCATGTGTAAATATAGGACGGTATTTCTACATTGCTTCTCGTGAAGGAAAAGCTGAAAATATTTGATAATAATGAAGATATATTTATTTTTGGGACTTATAGCAGTTAATTATTTAAACACTTCAAGATGCTTTTACAGTGAAACAGAAATGTACCTCCAGTGTTAATTGATTATATGATTAAGTCTTCATCAAATTGATGACGTCGGTCAAGAGTTAAACACAAGAATAAGTTCTCGAGACTGTGATTATTAAGTGTATTGCAATTTATAGAGAATAGTCCTTTTTCTTGTACCCTTTTATGATATTTTATTCTAATTTAATATCATGTCGCTTATTTATTATTTTTTTAAAGAATTTTGAATTTGCCAAATGACGACATTTTATTATGACGCCACGCTTGAAGCGTGATATTACGTCCTGATCTAATATTACATTGTGCGAAAAAAGTTCCATTCCAGTTTTGATTAATGTATAAAATATGACAATCATTTTGAACTATATTCAAACACATAATTCCAGTTTCCTCTTTATGTTAACAGGAGTTTTATGTGAGTTTTTGTTTTGTTTCCGGTAAACGAGACAATTACTTAAATATGATCCGTTCATCGGGTAGCAGTTAACAATACTTTTCAATCATACCTTGTAAAGGAATTCAAATGACGTATTTACGTCTTTAAACTAACGTCTGCTATAACTTGTATCCATTTTAAAACTATTTAGAACATGCCTAAGTAAATATAATGGCAACTACAAATTGGATGACGTAATCATGAACAAATCAATAATAACATACATGCTCACCATTATGTTATATACAAACACCAGGAAGTTACTTTGTATAACATGAACACGATATAACACGATCGTAATAAAACTAGTAATTGACTGATGTAAATAATCCTATTTCGACCAGACTTGTATGATTTGGACAGTAGTAAACACATACTAATGATCATCAATGTATATCTTTGTCAGCAGTGAATCTCCTTTACGGATTCGTATGTCTATCGTATCTATAACAAAACTCTAGGGAGGAATTTATGCCTTTCGTCTATGTTGACATGCCTATGGAGACACATGTTACATGCTTGGGTAGTAGGTATTGATTTTTGTGAAGAATAACAGCACTTAAAATCATATGACATCTAGATCATAAATAGGTAATGGTAATCACGTATAACTAATACTCGGGAATCCCATCAAACCAAACTCTCAGTATGCTAATCACGTTTAACGTCTGATCATGCATTCATGACGATCATATTAACTAATATATAATACGGATAGGCCCATTGAGATGCTAGGGTACCAAATAGGTTCTAAGTGCCCGTGTATTACTAGGAAAGTGTCCCTGATACGGTTTCAAATCAACCATTCGAGGTCAGGAATCATTTCCATTTTATATTATTGAACAAAGTGATGTTTTCATAAAAAATAACAAAAAGCTTACAAAATGAGAGGTAGAACAATAGCGAAGTGCCACTGTTTTCCGTTATTATAACATAGTAAATAACGAGGGCGTTTAAAAGAAATAATACGCACATAAAAGATAAGTTTAATATGTTATAAAATTAAAATAGAAGACAAAAATCCCTTCAGCGTCAATAAATATTTTAAAAGATATCAAAGATACCAACAAGGAACCGAGGGGGTCACCAAACAAATGGGAATATATAATGCGCCAACAATAACCTACACGTATATCAGAAGATAATTTATACAAACTAACGTTCCATTAAAATGCAGTAAGTGTTTTGGACTAAAGGACATAGGGAGATTGACCCATGCACCATGCACCGGTTGAATATGAGTTGATACAAACTGTTATTGTTAGAGGAAACAGAGAAGACTTAAATTAAGCAATTCGTATGTTTTAACATGACACCTGAAATAGGACACTTGATATATAAAATTTTCCATAAATCTTGCAAATATGAAGAAACGTATAAGCAATCCCCAGCACAAACTATCAGTACGTAACTTGAATCTGGATCTGGTCGTGGACATAAGACTTCTACATCAAAGATGATGTGTAAGAGTAGACCGTCCTATCTGGTAAATCACTCTGGTAGGCGAGATATAAACACAAACCTCTCTATTACAGACGGGGATGTTAACAGGTTAATCTGGCCCTGAAAGGTTGTAATATTTCCCATATTTATCTTTCTTTTTTTTTAATTTGAAATGATTTCAAGTCATTTTTATGTACTAAAAGACACATTTAAACTAATTTGATTATATATCAACATGGGAAAAGTTTCTTTAAGTTATTTCTAACAAAAGTTCGAATATAAACCAAAACTGTATCAATAGGATGATATCTTAATTTGATGAGTTTGTTGATAAATCTGTGAAAGGTTATATAAAAAATATATATTAAATCAATATTATTCGAGATATACATTATGTAATTTATATTATATCTTTTTAAGGTATCATATAACATATCTTATATATTTTATGAAATACAGTTGGACATTACGTTTTGAATAATGTTAAGCTGGCCTCCGTACGGGTTGTCAATAGGATTTTATCTATTTTACATTGATATGTATACCTATATAATTCCTCTACTTCTTCAAATGTACCTTTCTACAAATTTTCGTTATCATATCTCGAGAGGAGATATTTTTTTGAAGTCACATTGGCCTGTGTTCTATTTACCACCTGAAGCAAAATCATCGAATGTTTAAGTTTGTTGTCAAGATTGAGATGAATACAAAAAATATCAACGAACTTTTTATTATTTTTTGATCAGAGAAAAATTTCAAATCACGAAAAAACACATACATTTGATTAATGTTTGCCTTTATAGTTTCTATAAAATGATTAGAGGTCGCATGTGTCTGGGTATAAGAAATCCATCTTTTGACTTTGTGAGAATTATGCAATAACAGCATATTTTTCGCCCAACAGGTAAATTTGTATGGTATATTTAAAAAAAAACACAGCTGGCATTAGTATTTCGTTGCTAGTAGAATGAAAATCAGGTCATATACCATTTTAAAATTATTAGCATACACCATGAGTGATCACCGTTGCAAAACGGAAAATATTTACTCAAGCATTGATTTAAATGTCTTTTGATAAAGTTTTTATACACAGGCATATAATAAATAGAATTATAGACAATCCAGTAGAAACATTTCACATATAATTGAAATTGTTAAACCGTTGAAATAGTAGCCTGGCAATGTAGTTTTAGATGCGACAAAACACGTGATGAAGAATTTATATGCTAAGAATTATATTATTAAATATGACATTCATTTTAAATGCACAATGCCAGAAACAGAAAAATATATCTTCTGTATAATGCTAGTTTCAAACAATTAATTGCGCATGTATGAGATATGTTGTTCAGCTTGCAATTATTTAATTTAATTATTTTTTGATATGTTTATTGTTGTTTATTTTGTATCTTAAATGACAAAGGCTATCTCTACGATAAAAAAGTCGAGTTACAAGCAATGCTATTTAATAACTTTTTTCTAATTTAAAACATTGTATCAATAAAAAAATGAACAAAAGAAAAAGAAAGCATCATGGCAGTTTTCCCCATTTTTAATGTAATGTAACCAAAACTTTTATAATTGTATTAATATATGTATATGCAAATGTCATTGCAAAATCCTGTCGTACTTTGCTTCCATAACCTTCAACGTATTGATGTCGTTCCTAAAAAGCGTTATATTCGTGCATTCGTTTAAAAAAGACATTAATTACGGTTAAAATGAATTTGGGTTTGAGATCATGCAATAATTTTTTTTTCTAGATTCGTTATTTTTTCATACCCAAAATAAGTTGAATTTGAAATAAATACTTATATCACTGACTCTGGAAGACATCGACAAACAAATAGGCTTAAACAATGTTTAATCTCGATCATTCATACGCAGATATGATAGCATGCCGAGCAGGATGATTATTTCGTCTTGGAACTAAACAATTAGTTTAACTTAGTTAGACTATCACAAGCTATCAATATACATACTAATTTGTCTGTCAGTGATGACAAGCTAACTAGAAACATATCCTTGTATACATGTTAGATAACACCCCAATCAATACATATGTTATACCACAGACAATGCATCCATCATCCCTCCAGCATCTGAAGCAATTGTTTACCCGCCACTCCCGCCTGGAGAGGTATGGCGCGAACCGATTAGCATCGGAAGAGATTCCTCCTGCTACCTTAGTTGGATTTCAGTCCGAGTCTTCTATAAGATTATCGAAGAGATAAGAACTATGGAAGGGATTTCCCACAAATATCACCAAAGAACTAACCTGCTTACAGATAATTTCCCGGTAGAGCCAACCTATTTATCTGATTAACTGCTATCGTTTGTGCGTGCATTGCTTTCTGACATAATGCAATATCGTTGTTTAAAGAATTATACGCAAATATTGTCGTCTTCAATTTCGTAATTTCAAAAAGATTTTGATGCTTTTGTAGATAAGGGTCTTACTTCAAAACGACTTATCATATCATAACGTTGTGCGAGGAAAACTTGTCGTCTGTTTCATGTATGTTGGAAGTCTATTGGTTTAGTGTATCTTGATAATCAATGCCATTGGTTCTCTGTTGAAACATGCGTTCCTGTAAAAGAATCATCACTTTGTTTTGGAAGTAAGATTGAATACGGTTATGGCATTTAGACATTTCCCCTATCCAGATATTCTCTCTATACAGAAGCAGTATATCCTCATTGAATGAGAAATACAAAGTGTGACCACCATATTTTAAAATATTCGCAAAATTAATTTGCAAGATTGACATGAAGAGCGTAAATACTGTTTTAATCTTTTGATTCGCCAGGAACAATTTGTAAGTGCACTTCCCTTTTTCATGGTAGTTTCAACATGTATCTATCGAATTTAAAACTGTCATTACATGTTTTAGCCTATATTGAATTTTTTTGAAAACGTAGTGTCATCTAACGATGTTTTTTGTTTTCACTTAACAGCTCATATAAACTCTTGAACCGAGAATGACATTTTTGTCTATTGTGATTTTCTAATTAGACCAATTTCCTAATTCCCTTATAGCACTGGTGCATAGTGTACCATGATCTGCAATGGTTGATTATCAAAGACAGACAATCATAAAGTAATATCGCTTGGTTAGTGATTCATTTAGAGGAAGACCAAACAATGTGCTTGCTTGTCTGCGTGTTCGTGTGTTCCTTGATTAGCGTCATACCAATATGGTCAATTAGATACGCCAGTTGAAATTAGTATTACAACATACAATTCTGTAGATGAAGTCTTTAAAACATTGATATTATTTCAATTTCATTAAAGCGCTTGTGTGATGTATCCTGGGTATCTGAGATAGGACAGGGCAAATGTCGAGTGTGTCAAACCGTTACTAGATTGGATATCTGCGAAAAACATCTGAGCGATACAGATCAGAATCTCACGGACATCTCGTTGAATCTCGTTCAGATTTTTTATTTGCGGGAACTGTCGTCTGCGTGTGATCATTGGCTGTGACAAATGTTGTAGTTATTGCTGCCCAGGCCAGGCTTACCCCTGTGTGTCCTGCTCGCCGCATATCTCAGATAGCGGAGAAACCCGACACCACCTCGCGTTATATCTGCACCTAGGAATATATTAATTTGAATGGAAGGTCTTTCTAAGGCTATCTACTGAAGAATCAGCCAATGTGTGAAATACTCTTTGCATATTGACTTTCAAATACCGTGGGAGTCAATATATACCATGCATTGGTGGAGTCTCGTGATGTTTAAGAAATACCGGTGCGTCCAGCTGTATCTTTAACTGAATGTGAACATCTATGTCTAATAAAGTATGGAGTATATTACCAAAGAACAATGCTACCGTGTGTATAATGCGTGTAAAGTTTCATACTTGGGATTTTATTTAGAAAATTGATGTAATCAGACTATATAAATAACACAGATTATTATTAAACGATTTTCCTTAAACTCGCACGTGACTCTAAAAATGTGTAGGCATTTTCTTTTGTGTTTCGTATGGTATGTTTCCAAAATTACCCATTATTTATCGCATATGCTGTTATTCTTTGTAATTGGTATCATTTAAATTCCAGAAAACACAAAATCAAATAATTATGAAGACAAACAGGAAAATGAGTCGGGTATAAAACGTGTGGCATTAAGATGTGCGCATCAAAGACACTCTATTCAATCGCCCAGCCATGTACACGTCTAAAAATTGGGTAATTACTGAAACCTTTGTGCAGGAGACGTATCCTTAAAGAACACTTGCTACATCAGTAACGATAACGTGTTTGTCCAATAAAATAACGGCATTTATAGCAAAATATATGTAAATGAAAATTGTTATGACGTTCACCTTCCATGTCATGCACAACTTAATTTCTACCGGAAGTGCAATTCGGAACTGCAACCATCTTTGCATGTTCCTTATCAATTGGGAACAATGTCTCTCTTGTTGAAATTATGTAAACCTTTGATGTTCAAAGCGTTAATGTCAGAAAATTTCCTGTTTGCGTTTTATGGTTACTTTGAGGAACATTTCTTGTTCACGCTTCACTCAAATCAGTCTATTCCCACGAATCATGCTGTCTTCTGAGTTGCATTTAAAAGTAACATATGTCCTTGCCTAGCATCTCTAATACGCTCTTGACATTTACAAAAATATTCATAAAGTTTATCAAAATAAATAGTTTTTAAATGTATTTTTAATTCTCAATATTACATTGTTCCATTATAGTTTATAACCGTGAAAAGTTAGGATCATTTTACCATTTAATCGGTATGTGACATTTGCCCACCAGTCTGCAATGATACACAAGACTGGTCAGCTTATCATAGAATATTGGTATCCTCTGAATTTGTTTCTATACTAACCAGACCTAAACACAGTATTGAAACTGGTGGCCATTGTTTGGATATCAATGAAGCACCGTCTGACAGACCCTTTAACCGACAATGGATGACGACTTTGTATCAAGTTAAATGAGGATTAGCCATATGAATAGGTTGATATAGTTCCATAGATATAGATGGTCAGGGCTCAATGTCACCAATTACCATAATATTGGTTAATATATTGTGCTCATTCCGTTGAAATATTGCTAATCTTTTATCATACTGACAGTTCAAATAAAACTTGATCGAATTTCAAATTGTATAGAATGGATATTAGGGATCTATCTGGCTTTCGATGTTTTTACTAAACAATATCTTTGATGGGCTGAATACATTACCACTGAATTTAGATAAGATTGCATACAATAAATTGGATTCCGCCATCCAATCACTCATAATTTCGAGCGATGATCCGACATGTGTTGAGGAGTTGCTATAGCAAACACCACGTGTCTAGGGGCGTCCATTATTTCATACTTCTAATGTTATAGACACAGTCACGCATACCACGCAAATCCATGAAATATTAATGGATATATTTCTATTGCTAGTGACTAAAGTGCGGATAAAAGAGATTTGGGAATCATAACTGCAATATCTCAAAGCATAAAATCTCCCTAATTCGAATGCAATCCCCCGAGATAGATTCTATCAATGACAGATATGAATTTTAATATACTGTTAGTATGCTTTTGTTATTTATTACCTCAATATTTTCTTGAAATTTTTTGAATTATGCATGTCAATGGTTTTTATGATTTTGTTTCTAAAGGTTTGGTTTAAGAACCGAAGAGCAAAATGGCGGAAAGTGAAGCGCGAAGACGAGGCCACAAAACAAGGTCATTCTGGTTCCAAACCAAAATCCACTATTACGTCAGAGGCACAAAAGGCCCGGATATCAGAAAACGACAGTGGAGATGATAATAACGACGATGATTTAGGCGAAGATATGACGATTTGTGTAGACGACGATTTCAGCACGTCGAGTCCTCTTCAGAGAGAAGAGAATGAAAGTGTTTCTAGTGATGATAATTCTCATTGTGAACGTAATGACGCTAACGACGAAGATCACGTGATCGACAAGAAAGACAATGGTGCCACACTAGAAAATGAAAGCTCAAATAGCAGCTCTAATTCTGTTGTACAAAACGACAACGATTCATTAGAATCACATGAGCGTGTAACTGAGGACGGTCTTATTTCATCAAGATGATATGGAGACGGCAGAGAGCCAAAAACAAACATCCAAAATTACTATTTAAATATTTGATTATAACGTTATGTGTATGTACCGGAGGAGTTCGTACATCACTACCTAAGCACTCCATTAGAAGGACGAGGATTTGTTTTGTAACAGGGTACTGCGTCGACAATTGGACATTAGTGGAATTAAGTCAGCGCATTAGCAGGGTTACGGACTGGATTACGACGCGCACCTATTGTAGTGACAATGTGGTTCAGTACAGTGTGATGCTTAAGGACAGATGCATCAATGTTTGATGAGTGCTGTATTTTAGCGCAGGCGCCATAACGTGAACTAGAGATGCTGTATGTTACCTAGTCAATGTTTTGTCATGACTAGTTATTGTTGGCATATTTTAATTCTAGTAAAGACTATATATATAATGTGTAGTAAGAGGAGAGGACAATTCCGGTGCCAGTGCAGGTAGTCACGTGTTGTTGACCCAGATGTATATGTTGTTGTCTTTGAGATGATTACCGTAGGTGTGTCGTTTTAAATATCTCAATGTTTTGTCTAATTGTCATAAATACAATAAAACAGTGATTAGAAATCAGCAGGATTTATTTTATGATTTGTAATATACTTTGTTTTACAAGCAAAATGAAATGAAACGAATATAAAAACATTATCTAAAGACAACTGAAAATTATATCATACCTGGCAGTCCTTATTTATCATGTACAGGTGATGGTTTGCAGTGGTATGCTTGGTTAAGCAAGTATCAGTCAGGGTTCATTCTATTAATGAATACTGACTTTTGTATAGCATTGACAAGTTCATAATGTAATCATAGGTTTTTAAACGACATTGCACAGTAATGTGAAAACTTGAAATACTTTAAAACGGTCGACAAAACAGACATGTTTTACACACTATCACTATCAAATGTTTTTACCAAGCAAGTTCTTTAAAAATCTGTTATAACTTAATATACACACACGAAATTAATTTTAAAAACATTAACGTTATTTGTTCCGAATACTTGTTAATATTACGTCTGAAATATTCGGATTAGGTTGCAAAGTGAACAATGAATTTTTCTACATTGAAAATAGGACAAAAATATAATGAAATAATCATAAAAAACGGTCGCTAAAATTGAACTGCGATTTTATGGCATTCGCAGTGCATCTGTGCAACAAGGATTACACAAAATCGCTCGGAACGCTTATAAATAACTTGAAACACGAGCAAGTAATGTAAATAATCATTGACATCAAATATATGATAAGGATGGTGCTCTGTTTCTTGTTTAATATCGTTTGGTTTTGATCGGGTGGGTGATAGTTATGGAAGTGCTGCTTTACAGGTGAGCAGTTTACTGTAAAAGTGTTGTTTTCCATATAAGATATTAACCAATTTATTTTCACCATAAAATTTGATACATTTCGCCAACAAACATAATAATTATTTCATGTACTGAAAAGTTGAATTCATTTGAAATGATAATTTGTTTATCATATACCTATTGTTAGCTTACTTTCAAGATTATGTTTATTTTTATTTTGTAAAATTAGTTTAGCATAAATGTAAACAAGATTGAGACATTGGACAGATGATTACTTCCTGGAAATCTGTTACAGCATTTAACAATGCATGCAAATATTTGTTTTTCAACTAAAGAAAACATCATTCTTTGTTAAGGAGAAACGCTTACATCTATAGCTGAAAGCAAATTCACGGTACGTTATCTTTCTGGACAAAATTATTGTATTATAAAAGCCAAATTCAATCAGTATATATGGGAAAAGTACACAGAAATATTGAATCTGATACATTCTTACTGTGTGAAAGAAACTTGAATCGAAGAACTGGGTTTCAAACGTAAAAGAGAACAGAAAATACTTAAGCGTCAACACACTATACAACTTTGCAAATGTACACGTATATTGTTGATAACATGCATAAAGACAGTACTAGGCAAAGTAAACATTATATTGCACCATATCTCCATTTTGTCCATTTAAGACTCATCAGTGCTACTTAAAGCCAAAAGAATGAAATATCCATATTTACTATTCATATAAACCAACGATATTCCCCTTAAATTTCAAAATTGACTACGGCATGCTACCTCACTAGAGAGTTGGTTATCAATAAATAATATCAACAGATTACTGCTAATACCTACATAATATAGGCCTCAGGTACAGTCAGATGTAATGAAGTGAGTTTAACACTAATGTTTACATACTATAATTAATTACCCAAACACGACACATATCTATTACTATCCGGTGATCAATATAAGTAATAATTATAACAGTTATGTATGAATGCAAAGTGGTTATTTACTGTTTCTGGCTACGCACAGAAGGGTTTGTAAAAGTCTCTTTCATGATTAAATATGGATAACGCTAGCATTCCTTTCTTTCAATGCTACAATGTATTATTGGTTTCATTGCTCCCAGCCCATTGCATATCTATCGGAAAAAATGTAAAACTGCGATAGATGACATGACGTCACATCTCCTCTATTTACTTTTCTTGCTATTGAAGAAACAAAATAAATACAGTACCGATGATTAATGGTATATTTCCTTTTTATTCTCTAGTATAATATACTTTCTCGATCACGTAGGTTAGCGTAAGAACATTTTTAAGCAATCGTATGTCGTTGTATGCCTTCTCTATAATGCATATATAGATTTTAGACATTATAGGATTTTATAATGCAGAGAGCATTTCCAATTATCACCAACCACTTGTTAATTTGCTTTTGTTTTTAGTTAGGATACATCCATATCCGCCCATGACACCGACCATTGACTATTGTGTTGCATTTTTCACTTACGTGGACTATTATCGAACGATTCTTGTTATCTTACCACAGGCGAATCTTTATAAAAACAATATTTACATTAAACACCGATCTTTATCTTCATCAAATGACATGATTACTACACAGAACATATGTCTTCTTAGATGAAGAGAAAGCAGAAAGAATTGACAGATTGTTTGATATAAACATCAATGGCCGTTGATAGTTTTCTAGACATTGTCTGGTAAAATGGTGACAAATTCATCAATAATATTGTGTTAACATTTTCTTTGTTTGATACTTATAACCGTAAATAATGGGAATGCATAAGTATGTTAGTGTAAAAATAGAAAGCACCACGCCACAGTCTTCTAAGTAAAATATCACATTATAAGCAAGCCTACTTGCAATTTGTACAATACTCTATTATACTATATTGAGAATTTCATGGAAACATTACTTTAATATAAAACCGTGGAATGAAGCGCTAGAAAAATACCGTCAAAGTCTAAGGATTAATTTACTGTTTGAAAATATTATATCATTCACATTCTTTCCTGAGATGCATCATGACGGATGCCACACTAGGTGGTAGAAACAATTTTTCTAGCTTTATCACCGATTTCGCGTCGTTTCTTTTTTTCTGAGTGTTCTTCTTTCCTTTTGTTTTGATGTCTCCTTAGTTTTCGTTCTAGTCTTTTGTATAAATTTTAACTTCCCTTTTTTTCTTGTTTACTGTTTTATTTAATAAATAACAATATGGTTCATTTAAGCCATACACTTTGTGTAAGTTTTATTTACATTATAGGAACATCTTTGCGGAATCCGTATGTAGTTTATTTGCAGCTCCCTTGATGCGCATCGTTTCGCATGCAAATTCAATATTTGATGGTAACACATACTTGCATTCCTCTGCATGTACCCACAGTGTTAGAGAGTATTATATGGCTGACGTTATTAGTAATTATTATAATACTTTCTGGTTGTCGAGCTCAAGCTCCGTAATGTAATCACCGCCGTTCGATAGACATCGCAAGCCGGCAATGATTCGCCTCGTTGTGTGTGATATCTGACCAACACCAGAGGGTGCTGCGCGCCTCTACGTCACACAGCCTTCCTATCAGGTGCCGCCCTCTATCTTCATCTATCCTCCCATTCCATAAGGACTTAATTCCTATTTCACGACATAAGTCTTCGTGCACTGCCAATTTCCAGAGTATTATTGAATATCTAGTGGCAAAAATGAGACTTTAAATGGATAGTAAAATCAATTTGTTTTATTGCAAATACATTATGTAAAACTAAATACAAAATGCTCTCTTATCTCCCTTGATGTTCCCTCTCGAGTGATTGCTAATAACCGTGATACCGATAGCAGAGCTCCCTGGTGGCCGGCGACCCAGCGTCCTTTTCATTCCGCTTGTACGTGGCATATTTAGTTACAGTCACCGTTTTAGCTGAAGGAAACCTGTTATATAAATGGGATTTGTCACATTATCAATCGCAGAATGACGTTTTATTATGTTAATAAACAATAGACAGGTCCATGGCGAAATCATCAGACGACGCAGACAAATCGCCGCCTTTCCTTAGGGAACCCTCGACTTGCCTTCACTCTCAGACATGAATTGCTTTTAAAACGATGCTATTGTTTTATGCTGTCCCCACATCAAACCCTATTATTGTCATCGTTCTGTAATAGTTTGATAAGCTAGAGATAAGTTGTCTTTGTCTCGGTTTACCCTTCGTGGCATCACTCTTCTACTTGGGAATGTCAGCAAAAGCTCGTGACCCAAGTCATCTGTCGTCTACAGCTATATATTCTCGGATCTCCTAGAACCACGGGTCCGGCCCGCTCTGTAAATAAGATAGTTAGTTACATAAGTATATAAGAAAGTATTACATTCCCATCTGCTTATGTATTGTTAATATGATATATCCATACAGTAGGGACAATTTTCTACTAAATATATAACGACACAAAAGGAAAAACCAAAGAAAAAATGAACAACATCATCAATTTTCCCAGGATGGATGGCGTTCGCCATGACTAAAACAATTAGGAAAACAAAATTACTTCGCCTATTTAAGAGGTTTATACATTAAGGTTAAGTTTTGATGTCACTTTCGTTGTGAATTAAGCATACCTGTTTAATTAAGCACTTCCACCATTCTGCTTTGACTGAGCTAAATTGAGTTCGGATCAGTCGTTTGCGTCCTTCTGATCTACAGAACTGCAAAGATGTGGACCTTTTACACTTCAATACGTTGGTAAGACTGACATTTGTTCACTTCTTCAAATGTGGAGGCTTTGCACAGCACAGTGCATATGATGAAATTTTAAACCAGGCATATCCTTAATGAAATAAAAATCATGGAAAATCAAACTAGATTCAGAAGCCCTTTGGAATAAAAGTGATCCGTATTGGCTGATGTCACGTTATATAATAATTCCTGTAAGAATTTTCATCAATAATGTTGTAAATCATTTCTTAATAAACCGTTTTAAATTTCCTCTCTTTACAATGTGTGTGTTGTTCTATCATAAAAGGAAAACTAGCAGTGTTTTAAAATATATAAGTCATTATTACTATAAACCTGTCGTGGAGGGTTCCGGGCCAATACTCTCTCTCTGTAATTACGGTAGCAATATTGTAGTTCACCATTAGCTGTTCACACTGAAATATCAACGAATAAACATTGTCTGTTGCAAGCTTTTATTTGGAAATAATTTTGTCTGCGTCTTTGATGCGGGTTTATCAGCATATTAAGCGATTAAAAGATACATATAGATAATGGTTATCTCTACGGTAAAGGATGATTTCCCTATCTCCTCAATACGAATTGATTGTTTTGTGGGGAAACGACAATTTCCAACGTGATAATAGCACCGGAAAGGGTCTAATAGTTACGTCTCCACGAAATAAAGGAAGAATAATTCTACATCAATGCGAGGTTCTTTGTAGCATTAGATAAACTAATCAATCCCGATAAATAATTTTTATGTTATCTCTAGGCAATTTTGTCCCGAACAATCGGCTGACTTTCGCATTGAATGTTTTTGAAAATTAAATCCTGTTAGACTTTCATGTGCGTTACAGAACTTGGTATTACAGCTTAACACCGGACATTTTTAATGACAGCATCAATAATTGCCGCGTCCTGCAAGTAATATCACTTGATATCTTAGCAAGGTTCGTCAGCCGCAAAAGACTGTCATGAAACTCCTAAACACAATCCAGCGAACAGAAACTTGCTGAATGTGTGTTTGTTGGTTGTTTATTGTCATGTCCCTATCTGTAGATACAGGGACCGTTAATGGTCTATGTCCATGGCAGAAAGCTCGTAATCCAGGCATCGTCTGCAACAACTACCAACTTGTCTTATCATGTTATGACAGCTTCCTCGAAAACAAAAATTGATTTGTTATAGTAGAAACACTTAATACTTTGCAATTGTTAGCAAATTGGTACTGATATATAGTTATGACAGGAAACAGTCTATAATGTAAATTTGATAAAGTAATATTTGACTGATTAGCTTTCATCCGGAAATATAGGGTCTTCTTTACTAGTATTCGGATTGGTTTGTCGCCATGCAACGAATTTAGAAAACGTCTCTTTTAGAGAAAAAAGCACGGTGACTGCCATGGTGAATGGGCGCAATAAAGTTCCTGGAATATTTTCTTTCCTTCGTCTTAAATTGTAAAACGTTGATTAAAATCTTTCTAATGATATATGTTTTATTTGGTATTGCCAGAATCGATATTTGATAAGTTTTACACGACACAAATATATACAACACATAATAACGTACTCTAAAGCTGTTTTGGTTCCATTACACAAAAAATGGCCTTTGTGTATGACAACAAATAGCTTTCATTCAACAGAAACAGTAATTATACTGGATATACTTACATAAAATAACGCAGGCAAAATCAGTCTATATAATATTAATATTTGTGATATTGAAATTATGTAAGTTTCAATTAAAAACAAAAGGTTGAATAACTTAAAAACTGTTAATATAGCTACACCAGCACTATCACAACAAACTGAATTAAAATGATGGTAACATCGATGCAGAATAAGCTTAAATAGAAGAAAGAAAAATAATAAAGAATATTAGCATTCCTTAAACACATACATATATCCACCAGTTCATACATCCTTCTCTTGCTACGTTATAACGGGTGAAGTTTTGTGTTATCTATTGTACATGTCTCATGAACCATTCACACACTGCATAATACATTGAACATTGAAGAACAAGACCTACACACAAACAGTGATCGAATTGCTGTTTACTTTTCCATGACGTTTCTACCAGAGATGAATAACCCATGTTAACTATACGGATTTGCCCCAAAATTGTTTAATCTGAATCTAAAAATCGTTTAATTGATTTGGATTTTTTTATACGAAAATCGCACACATCACACAAAATCTTCATCTGGCCCTCGGGTTGTATGATTTTGAATACGCCTGATTATCTTGTTTTATGCTCCTCATCTTAATTCGAACAACAAATATAAATTTTGAAAAATGAAAGATATCTTTTGTTTTTAAGGACAGTTTAACTGACTGCTTATTCTATCTTAATTCAATTTGAGCGTTATAAAGTACAATGCGAAAATTATGTTTGTTAATTATTTTTGTAACTATTACTTAATTTTTATACCTGAAATGTGAATCCTAGCAACCACGAGCGGACCTTACTTTAACACACTCGGTAGTATGTTTACCCATTTAATAAATCGTTTATAAGAAAACTGATAGCAGAATTATCAACGAAAATTATAACGTAAGGCTATCAACACTTTCCTAAAACTAAAACATGTTAGGCAAATAATCTTCGCAAGAATTGCAAAATATGTGTCAATTATTTGTAAATGCAAGCCATGACATTGACGTTATTTGTCATCATTGTTACATCAAAATTAAAAAAAACCTGACAAACGTACATAATAATGAATGGTTAAGAACGCATAAAGAGAAAGGGGAGTATATTATGCACATGAACATATAAAAAAAGACGGAATCACATCCTACGATATAACATTTGATATCAACCAAAGAAAAATCACAATGAAAAGGTTTTATTGGGTTTTATCCCAATACTCAACCTCCAGTTTTGTTGTGTAAATATCAAATTCCTGTGAAAGTATGGTGCTTTTGATAAAGAAAAACTAGTTTTTCTTCATGCTTTACGAGCAGTTTCTTAATGGAAATGAATTATTGAAAATAATGACCTTATTGAAAACAAATACAATAATGGTTTTAAAAATAAGACAATTCCAAGAACAACTGAAACAAAATAAAATCAAAACAAAAAAACAAACTTGAAAACGCACACGAAATATATATTTCAACCAAAGATATTTTGAGAAAGAAAATAACATTTTATTTAGAGTGTTGAAGGTAAAACGAAAATGACGTTATGCTCATTGAAGGGACATGCTAAATTCAGATTGCTACTTACAGTAGGGAGCAGTTTCTATCTCCTCATCACTATTTACTTTATAACTATGAAGCTGATCAGGACGCTGATCATAGTTACAAGATCATAAGCCAGTATGGCGGGCAGACCCGTTGTCATAGAGATTGGAACATTACGTGAAGATTTAAAAGAAATCTTTTATCAGGGTAAAAGTGAATATTTATCAAAAATATATGACATTATTAAAAACAATTTTACACGGTTTTTACTGCAGAAATCACTTTCTTTCACTATAATATAATCTAAGGAGATACTATCACTCGTTTGAAACTCGATACTCGGGCAAAAGTGCTGATTTCGATTGTGTTGGCGGAGGGCGGTTTGCAATAAAATAGGGGAATGAGGGTACGACAAAAGAACCCTCTCCTGGTTAGCGATGTGGAGGGGAAAGCCAGCTTTGTCTACCCACTCTTTGAAGCTGCCAGGGTCGACCCCATTTAAGGAAAAATTAAATAATAAAAATTTCAAAAAATGGAATCAAAAAGACATGATTCATTACAAACCCTATCAAAGACACGTAAACCTGTCCTTTCACTACCTCTGAAACATAATGATTGAAAAAGTTATACGATAAGATTGATAGCGATAATGAACGACTTTCTTATAAAATAATGTAATGTGCTTCTAATTTAAAATGTATTACTCATAAATTGGAACAGTTAATTGATTATCGACCAGATTTATACATTAATATCTGAAAAAAGTATTTTTAACTAGACAATGTATGCCATATTTATTTCAGTTATAAAAGAATTGTGCTTTTAAGCTTAATTGAATAAAGGTAATTTTTCTTGCAATTGCTTATAATTTTAAACGAATAAAAGACAATCTGACGGATAAATATCGATACAGTTTTGAAATATTTTCTTTCGGAATTAGAGTTCATTTTTTCATGATATAAGAAATTTGCTTATAAATACTATTATATTACATTTATTGAAGTGACGCTACTATTAAATCTTTTTGAATTCTTAGTAGATCAATGAAGTTTTTGTGATACTCAGACAACATCACATAAGAAAACACAGAACACTTTGTTTACGTGCCATACATAACAATACACCATTATAAATATCTGAGGTGGCTGGTTAATGCATTCATTATGTGCTAATGTGTAAAGGCTGGTGTTTGGAATAATCAATTAGATATTGAACAGATTTCCGAAATTAGTTCAAGTGGTTCGGTGAATTATCGAGAAAATTTGAATACGACTTGAATGAGTTGTATTGTGTTAAGTGAAAATTTGCAAACATTACTTTGTGAACTTAAAGGATCATATTGTTTTTGAAATCTGATCAGCCTTATGAGCTAATGAAAGCCGCGGATCACTTGAAGGAAATTGATAGTTACATAATCAAAGAGTATTAATGGACTATATTAAAACAGTGTGCTGTGTTTGATCGCCACATATGGATTATCGCGCAGTAATGGGGCTCGTTCCTTACTTTATCAAGATTTTCTTTTTAAACATTTTTGCATTATATCTTTAAGCACAATGACGTGGTATTTTATTTCTGTCGAAGATTTGAATGAATACAATATGATTGACATAGTGCCTTGCGGATATGGTGGGAATCGGTAAGATAACATACTGCCACCCATATGTATTAAAGGGGACGTAACTCCCCTTCATCTGCACCATCTGCAGTTTCCTGCGCTTTTAGTACGAAATGTGTAATGATTATAAATCAATATGTTTTTTTTTATTTTTTTTTTTTTTTTTTTTACAGGCAAAGTTTATTTTGATCAAGATTCAACTAGTGATGATTCCCAAAAAGAACAATGTCAGAACTGATATAAAATGATTGATGATTTGTTTTTAATTTGATACCTTTACATTTATACTTGTGATAAAGACAATTTTTTTACGAACATTTATGCCATAATAAAAACAAGCATTTGCTAAAACACCTCGCTCATGTTACAAGTATACATTGATGCAATAGAGATATAACTTAAACCACCAGCTTTGATGTTTCTGTAAGTTGGAATAGCATATATTTAGTTTCGGTAATATTTGAATATCTTACTTGTTGTTACTGACTTGTATGATTCATTCATGGTCCTTGATTCAATCCCTTGTTTCGATTTACAATCGAGTACAATAGATTCGCTTTCGGGCGAAATAATGAAATCTTCTAACGTCGCCATTCAGTACTCAAACTATGGATCAAATGGAAACGATGTTTTCAAATCCAATAAGACCGCGGTATTTTATGAAAAAATCCAAGATGTGTCTAATTCAGGTATCATTTAAAGAATTGTAAAATTTCACGTGTAAAATTTATATAATAAAGACTTAACTAACGTTTGTTGCAGTTTGTACAATGATTTATTTTCCATTTTAACAAATTTTATTGCAAAAAATATGCAAAGGGATAGGGCATCAGGCCAAGCCTATATAAGCCTTCTCCTTACAACTTCGGTATTTATTTTCCATCGACTAGTATCTTTAGTTCAGTGGTCGATTTCTAATTTCTAAATAGATTTAGATTAGTAAGAAAACATCGTTGGCTAAGCGCTTTTAATAAATGACTAACACTTCATTGCATTTAATTTTTCGTAAATTGTCTGAATGACGCCATTACAGTTTCTATGCATTGAGAAATTGTATATGCAATAAGAATACTCGTTTGAAGTACCTTGAACATAAAGCATCTCTTTGCTTTATTGAGCGTCTTTATTTTTTGAACGAAATCGCTCCATTATTTGTCGTAATTTAAACTTGAATGGGTTTATAAACAAACAAAAGGGATTAATGCTTAAAGATTGTGGATTGCTGGCAAAGTTGTATACGTTGTATTTGCATCGTTATTAAATGTGGTCTGAACAAATGTACTACAGGTATCTAAATACGTCGAAAAATATCCAATCCTTATTGATACAAACAATAATACTTGTTTTTGTAAAATTTGTACACACTGAATCACACATCGTAAAACCATCACATGTGTGATAATAACTGAAAATGTCATGATACAGAAAAGTGTCCTGGCAGACGACAGACAGATCCCGCCAAAACATTAATAAGTCGTACTCATACCGTACACATTAGATCGACATTCTAGCCAGCATACTATGTCAGAATTTTAATTATTTACAATATATCCCTTTTTATGTCGGCATATTTGCAGATATCCTATATTCTGGTACCTTAGGGATATAGATACAACGGATTAATGAGGGACGTGAGGGGATATCACCAATGTGTCGACAGATCAGCTTCCCACGGTAGATAGATGCCGGCAATCTCAATAATTACTGGCATAATTACGAAATCCTTGTTTATAAAAAGAAGACAAATGTTTGATATCTGTTATTTATTCTAGAATCTGTTCGGAATATTGCCTCCACTCGATCATGATTACAGTATTTGTTTTAGTGTTGATGTTTGATTAGGCGCAACAATTGAGGGATGGACAAGAATTCTTGGACACATGGATAAATGAAAAGGGAAATACTTTATGTTATAAGTGCATTGATGTTGATATGAGCTGTACAATACTGCTTACGACAGCAGGGGACAGAAAAAATGCTACAACGCGGTATTTCCAGATAAAATAATGCTGACATAAACAGGCGTTACTGCATTATAATTTGCAAATTCATTTACCGTTGACGTTGTATCACAACTGCTTTAAGGAAGTAACACCACAATGTATGTGTTAACTCTTTATTTTATAACTTAATTACATTACTTTATTATCATTCATTGCAATCGAGAATATGCCTGTACTCTATAGTACTATTATTATGGGACATGTACATACACAAGGCCCATTGTTGGCCCATGTTACATATCAGCACGTGACAACACCTCATTCAATGTGAGGCCTTGGAGAGTCATCCGCTAAAATGGAGAGGCTTTTATCCTGCACCTAAGTAGATATTAGGCAAATAAATAGTATCAGCTTCGTGAAATATGCATAGAGTATAGGTCATTAGTTCGTCGGTTGTTTAGAAGTCATGGTTGCGGGGAGACGACGTAACCACCAAGTACTGCCTTAGTATACAGTACTACCAACATCCGTCTTTGATCTAGACTTTGCTGAAAGCGTTTTGACCGTAATGTGCAATAATACGAATCATATATGAGGACCATCTTCTCAATTAAAGAAATCAAATTAATTAACGGCCTACTAACACGCTTTAAACAGTAAATTGCAACATGATATATTGGCTATTATCTATATTTAAATGGCGCATGATGCATGTTGTTGGCTTGATATAGTTTCAATCTCATATAAATCTTTTGAGTCAGTTAATTTTATAAACCAAGACTACAAAGTTTTTTTTATATGGTCATCACAATATGGCTAAATAGAACTTACCATGTCTAATTTGCCATACCCTGCAAATGAGTTACCATAACAGGCCCAGCAGATTTGGTTTTAAATGAATATAAGAGTAGGCTATCATAGTAATACATTGTGTCAGAAATATAGCAACGATGTGTAAGTATAAGAGGTTCAAATTATCCTCGTGTTCCTGAAAGTTTATTATGTAACTTAAAATGTACTTCGAAAATTGCAGTCTCTCAGCGCGTTTGCCCTTAGATATGACTAGTCTAGTCTTTATTATGCAATACGTAAGAATTATATCCTTATTTCTTTTGTGGTGTAAAGAGATCTGGACCTGTGTTCATGAAAACATTTTTATGTGCATACTCTGATAATGTGTTCTGTATTCAAGCCCGGTTCCTTGTTCCGGTGATTCATTAATGAAAAATTCACATTTTGTCAATAGCTTAGCAGAATTTTGGAAATATTCAAGGGACATACATTTTTCAATGTTTACACTTGACTTTTTTATCGTTGTGTATATTTTAGGACTTGCAAGAAAGTTGGTTTGATCACAGAATCAATGCTTGAGCCTGGGAACGGTTTTATGTCGACAAACTTTAGAACGGCACAGAATAATAAATTGTTAGTTAGAAATATATATTATATATTCTATCACGTCGTTAATGTAACGTCTCTTTTCATTGGTAAATGACCATGTGTTATTCCAAAATAATATATGTGCGTGCATGCATGCATTATTTTGCAACAAGAAATGCACAATCATAAAGATATTACAAAAGCCATACAAGTAGTGCAAATGTGAATAAGTGATTCGTGTGTGACTTGTCTTGGACGAAATAACTGTACCGGGTGAGGCACAACGCGTGCATGTGCATGATAGTTTCCATATACATCCACTTTAACTTGTTAGGAAATGACAATAATGGCTGCAGCTCTCAGACATGATGATATTAGCTGTGAACGATTTATTGGTAAGTAAGTGAGTACTAGGCATCCTGTGATAAATAATTACAAGCGCAAAAGAAAAGCATAAATTATAACTGGATTATCTAGGTCGTGTTGTCTTAAAGTACTGAAGTAGACATATACATTGTAAGAAAGTTCGATGTTTTATTTGTTGGGTACAAAACATATTAATGTTTGTTGCGACATATTACGAGGGATTAGAAAATGCTAGGAACTGTATTCAAAACGGCCTTCCCTAACTCTATTTTCCAACATTATATCTCACCATCGTAATATATTCCACCATTATCCAAACATTGCTTTTCTTCAATATGAAACATAAGTTCTTGGCAGAAGTTACCAAAACAATGGATGGGGGGCACAGTACAAGCAAAGGGATAGGTCTTTTCAGAGACTGATTGACTTAATGCCACTTTATAAACCTACATGCACCAAATCAAGCTGCCACATATGGGACCATCAATTTGATGACAATGATATCATTGTAATTAAGAAAGAGTAAGAAAGTGAGAAAGGAAACAATAGACCCAAAGTATTACAACGGGGACGGAACGTCTTTTGTTGGTACACAAATGTCCCCAAAGCAGAAGACGAAGGCGAAAACCGATTCTGTAGGAGGCCACACTTTACGATGACTTGCAGTGGTATACAAGATACCTTTCTTTCCCTGAAGCTGTAGGGGTATTGTTTTACATAAGAAATGCGCAAATTCTTCAGGATCGGAAACGACGTTGGAATTCTTGTCGCCTTTTAGATTAAATTTCAGGGTAATAATATATTGTTTATGGAAGTCTTTTGTAATCTTGGCCGCCATATATAATGTATACATAGATGTAAGCTCTACTGTATTAGTACATTGTACATCACGTGCCTGCATGTTTAGGATCATGATTGGATTTAGTATATTCTCATATGTCTCACACTCCGGGCGACTATCCTTGACTCCGGCACTATTCATCCATGACGCCGTTTCCCACGGGCATTCCTCTTTGGGAACTTTTCCCGTGGAATTTGTTATTTACTACACTTATAATTGTTTTGAATGTTAAATAAACCAGTGTCGACTGAAGTTGATGTTGATTTGTATGCATTAAGTTGTCATTTTTCATTAAATGTATTAAGTCTGTTATGGTTCGTTCCGCAAGAAACAGTTCCATCTGGAAATGGACATATTAAGAATTCTGTTTCATATGAGAGTCGTGGACAAAAACCAATACACGTCTGTGAGCTCTACTGTACTTTTGTATAGGAGCACCATGGACAAGGACGATGACCCGAGTTTGACTTGAATGAGGTATCATGTAGGATATTTGTGGACAAGGACCAGTACACGGCTGTGAGCTGTGTAGTATCGTGTAGGAGATTTGTGTACTAGGACCGGTACACGACTGTGGGCTCTATACTATTGTATAGAAGATGTGTGGACAAGGAACAGCACACGGCTGTGAGCTCTACTTTAATACTGTATAGGAGATATGTGGACAAGGAACAACACACGGCTGTGAGCTCTACTTTAATACTGTATAGGAGATCTGTGGACAAGGAACAGCACACGGCTGTGAGCTCTACTTTAATACTGTATAGGAGATCTGTGGACAAGGACCAGTACACGGCTGTGAGCTCTACTTTAATACTGTATAGAAGATGTGTGGACAAGGACCAGCACACGGCTGTGAGCTCTACTTTAATACTGTATAGAAGATCTGTGGACAAGGAACAACACACAGCTGTGGGCTCTACTTTAATACTGTATAGGAGATCTGTGGACAAGGAACAACACACAGCTGTGAGCTCTACTTTAATACTGTATAGGAGATCTGTGGACAAGGTCCAGCACACGGCTGTGAGCTCTACTTTAATACTGTATAGGAGATCTGTGGACAAGGAACAACACACGGCTGTGAGCTCCACTTTAATACTGTATAGGATATTTGTGTACAAGGACCAGTACACGGCTGTGAGCTCTACTTTAATACTGTATAGGAGATCTGTGGACAAGGAACAACACACGGCTGTGAGTGCTGTCAATGACAGCAGTTCTCACATTATCGCCGTCGGAGCAAAACCTAGTCACCGTTTTTAAATGCAAAACACATACTTCTTTAATAAACCGAGGAGATATTTGACGTGATAGCTTGTTTTGATAAGAATTATAATATGGAATCAAAATTCATGGCTTAGATCAAAGCGAAACTCGTCGTAAGTAATTCGCGCGAGTGACCTTCGATAACCTTTCTCTGGCTGGCTTTACAAATAAACGCTTTTCACTGTCAGAATGCGTGTCGTTTACAATATCAAGTCTGCCGTCCATACAATACTCTTGATAAGCCTTTAATATTTAAGCTATAAAATCTATATGGAGTATATACTACGTAGCAAAACAAAACACTGATAAGGGTAGTCGCTTGTATACTGGTTCGGCTTAGCTAGATAACAACCCGGGTAGATAAAGTGACTTTACCGTTTGATATGTTTATGATTATAAACGACTATGTAATTTTCTGGGCTTTCATTTCGCTTAAATATTTTTTCTGTCAAATTTGATAGATAGATTATTACATCAAAAGATATTATCGACTTTTCTGAAGACGTATTGTAACTTCAAAGTCGAACGATAGGTGCTTTTATGGGAAGTTATAAAAGGCGATATAAGGAGAAGGCCACTCGATTCATTAACGCCCGCAGATGTGGTGTGGGAATGTGGAAGACTTCATGGCCTCGCACCTCCGCTGTCCCAGTCCCGTCTGCTCCTCTCATTTCCGCAGTCTGCTCCCTAAGCCCTCATGTAGTTCCCACAACGCTGCAGAACATAACTCCAACTAAACATGACTTCCATGGTTCCTGCAACGTCAAACTACATTTAACTCAAATGCCAAGTGAAGACATCGCTCAGACGGCTTTGAGGACCATTCCGTTTTCGATATTTTTTGTTTTAATTCACCATCTACATAAGGGCGGCTATGCTTTTTTTATTAATAGCAACGGCAATATGCCGAACCTGTGTGTATACCCTGTGTCGCCTGTCAGGGCTGGGTCATGAGATGCATTGCCTGATACCACATGGCGAAGTCTCGTGTACCCGAATCTTGCGATACCGTGTAGTCGGCTACGCCCGACCAGCCACGTGACAAAACGTCGCATGCCCAATAACGTGCTAAATCGTCCACAGAAAAGCGATAAGCATTTCACGGACTAGACCAACAACACGGGTCAAAGGTCAGAACTGAGCACGTGTTGGCTGTTAATACACCTTTTATCTTTATTCTTAAATATTCATAACCAATTAACACTTGATTATATGTATTTTAACTGCTTACGGATAACAGACACGTATGTTGGCGCTTTGCTGCCTCTGACCCATTAACCTGTTTTCAGTAGATTATTTTGAATCAATAACGTACTTAGCGTAAACTGTGATGTGTACAATGTAAACGCTTGTGCTCGTTCTTACCTCTTCACGCAGGTGATTGCTGGCAGCAAAGTTTGGATATGTGTCATATTTTATGAATCTTGAAAAAAATCAATCAGAAATACAATATACATCACTGATAGTTGACCTGATAAAATAATTATTGTTTGGAATATACAAACAATGGTAAAGGAATAATGTCTTACTCTGACCGCGCAGTTGTCACGAGAGCTGACAAACGAATCCAAAACTGTGACGTAGACTGTAATTGTCAAAACAATACCGAGTGACGTACTGTGATCTAAAAATGGACATAAATGTTTGGTATTTTGGTTTTATCAAATGCTAGCGTTGTTTTTCCGTAAAAAAAACAAGTCTTAATTGCCGCCGATTGTTGCTCAATTTTCTTCCTAAAATGAAATGAAGCATTTCGCTTATCATTTTCGTGGTACGATAAGATTGGTTTTGAGCACGCGAGCAATGTAACAGTCTTATTACAAGGCTTGAAAGACATGGCAAATGCTTTGTGATTAGGAAATTGTAATTTTGGCGACCACAAACCAATTGTCTGAAATACATGACTACCCGTATGTCTTTACTCCACAAAAACGTCACCTCTAACACTTTATGATGTGTATCATCAAGTAAAAGACAACAACGAAACCATGAAAATGAAGAAAGGGTGAATCGAATACTTATTCGGTTGAATGTATAGCCTGATGAAGGGAAGTGAGCTGTACGCACACATGTTAATTTGCTCTTTCGAAGTTTCCTTTGTTCCCTAGAGTCTCATTTCTCTTCATCTTGCTATGCATAAAACCGAATAAACATCAACTTACTGCATAGATTATATATATATCTAGGTATGCTTTGACTGATATCAAATTAGTATGAATATGGAAAAGATTATCAGCAAATGCAAACGTGCTGTGGTGTTATTTGTAAGGATCGACCTGTAACAAAGAGCTATTATAAAACACAAAACATTATCAAAAGGGTCTTTTCTGTTGACGAACTCTCCCGGATCTATGACAACTATATAAAAAAGATTTCAACTTACTGTAGCCTGATTACACGAGTTACCTAGGTAACGCCGACTTACTAAAGCATCTATGTTGTTTTGATTCCTTGTCTTTAGTATATTTCTGTTTCTGTGTGCTTGTAACGAAAAATACGACCAGATATTTAAATCCTTCAAACATCGTTTTCTTAACAGGTAGACATGTAAGTAAAAGATCAAGGCACGGGTAGTCTTATGTGTTTATGTCTCTAAAGGATTTCTATTAAAGGCAGTGGACACTAATAAAATATACTGATGGTCTCAATGTCACTCCCGGCGTTTAATCTTTTGTGTTAAGTGCTGAACCCGATTTATTTCATCTGATAACATGTCTTATAAATAAAATTACTAAACGAATTTTGTCGGTTTGGGGGATGATTGAAAGATTAAACAGAATTAAATCTAACCTAATATCAATACATTTAACGAACATGATTTTAAATTCTGAAAGAAGTTTAACTTCTGGTAAAGAAAATAACCTTCAATTGTAAATGAATTTCATATGTGATGAAAAAAAGATCAGACCCTTATGTGGTGTCCAATATCACAAATATGAATGCTTGCAAATAAACATTTACGTACTTGTAAGAATCAAAACAAAACAAAAATGGACCTTCTCGGGAGAATTTTACAATGCGATCCACATTTTATATTTTATTTAAAGAAATAAAAAAATACATCGCATTACCATATTTTAAGCATTACTATAGACTAATTCAAGCATAAAATAATGTGATATAAATTGTAATTAATTAAACAATACCAATACATATGTACACATTTAACTGCTACTGGAAGATTTACGGCTTACCTCGGAAACAGGATGATAACCAGTAACCAGAGACTGCTAGTATAAAGAACACTAGAGAAGAGACTTGATGTACATATGTACCCTTTAAAGTTGTAACTCCTATGGAAGCACCACTATAGTGCCAGTACTGGTGATTTAGTGTTAGTCTTTTTTGCTATTGTTTACCGTCTACAAACTTCTTTTTGAACTGACGAGTTCTGAAATGCGTTTTTGTAGCAAGACAATACATGAAAAAGTACTCTAATAGTAAATCTGGAATAAAAATTATCGTCGACATTGTAAAATTTTATTTCTTCATGATATTATCTAGTTTTAAACATGATAAACAATTTCTACTTGAAAGAGTATCCCCTAGTACAATGTCATCGGCATATATTATGAGTACTTAACATGATTTTGCCAAGTCTTTTGTGTTTTTGAACTACAGATCAAACGGTCTATGAAACAGATGTCGTAGTTTAGACTGCAATAATATTCTATACTCATCCTGGTACAAAGTTCACTCGACCCGGCGTGAAAACATATTTATCAAGGTGACAATCACAAACCTTTACATATTGAGGAGCCATCAAAATATGAAAGACATATTTGTAAACTTACTCACGCCTTCATTATACTAGGTATAGAAATAGGAAATCCTCAGTATAGAAGCCGATCATATCAACACTCAATCATAGTCTTATACAGATAGTCCTAATACATTTTGGCCCACCTGTATAGTACTTTTAACTAAATATTGTGATCAATTTTCTATGATCTATATACGTATTATGAATATACTGATTCGACCCATGAGATATGTGTGGATATCCGGAACACTGACTTGTTCTGTTTCACCTGATGCATGGCCCACATTAATGATTTAAGGGTGCTTTAATCATCAAAATCAGGAACAATACGATGCAAACATTATTTGTACCAATACCATATCAAATAAACGAAACAAAATTTCAATTGTAAATTACATTACGATAATCGTATGAAATGTATTACATTAAATCCAAATGTGAAAAAATGGTTGGTGTAATAAAATAATTTGTTGTGGTACTTGCGCACCTTTTCTTCGCCACTGCTCTGACTGGTGTGAAATGGGGGAAATAGTTGCTTACGAATAATTAAGACAGAAAGTCATATTGTATCTACTCCAACTGAAACAACAAAAGAAAAGTACATCATAAAAGATAAAGTACTGTGAACAAAATTCATATAATATAGAACAACGTAATAGTGTATATTTTATGTGAAAACAATAGTAATATAATTCATGATATGCCACAAATTGTTTTAAGTTTGATAATAGAATAAACAGCTGGCATCTTTAGTAGTAGTCCTTTCCCCACTGTTTTGGCCGTAGCGTTAGTGTTTCTAACAACAACTCGGTTGATGTTCTATCATTGAATACGACATAATCCATCGTTTATACGTATTGGTAGAATAAGTAATTTCTATCAGTAAAACAAGAGTCAAAACCTCCAATGACAATGCCGTGTTCGGATTATGTGAAGTCCAAACCTAGGTAAGGAGCAGAGGTCGAAGTTGTCATGTTCTTGGAAAATACTGGAAGCTGAATCATGCATAAAAAACCAACTTACGTGAACTATTTGCGCTTTAAAAATACAGGATAGAAGATATAATGCAAAAAATTAAAACAAATTGAATATCATTATTTAAAATGGAATCATGGTGTTAGGTTCTAACTTAATATGTGGCTTTTGTTGGAAATCTGAGGAAACAAGCGCTATATATATTGAATGATATGGAATAGGCTTTATGTAAGACAAAGAAAAACCTGGTATTACGATAAAACATGATATAATATCAAAGTGTAATACAGCTTATAACATTGATTGTAATTATTACAGACGACTGACAGTTCCTATAAAGTATGCCAGTGGAATGCTCATAATTAATTGGGGTTCAACAATGCTATGGGCAGTCAAAGTGAGTCTATGTTGGTCTTATAAATTGGGTTTTCAACGGTAGAGCAAGCTAAGAATGCAATATTTTAAATATATTTACAATAGCAGAGGATAGTATGGTTGTGATATCATAAATGTTTACAACAATCGAGCAAGCTAGTGTGTGACATGATCAACAGGTGTTCAAACGTAGAACAAGCAAAGGGTATACATAGGTTTAAAACAGAAGAGTAAACTAAGGGTGTGATATTATAAAAAGTCTAAAACAGTAAAGCAGGTAACTGGTGTGATGTGATAAGGTTTATTATATATAGGTTTACTATAATACAGCAAGGTATGGGTGGGGTTATCAACAGTAGAGCAGGTAAATGGTGTGATGTGATAAGGTTTATTATATATATGTTTACTACAATACAGCAAGGTAAGGGTGGGGTTATCAACAGTAGAGCAGGTACATGGTGTGATGTGATAAGGTTTATTATATATAGGTTTACAACAATACAGCAAGGTAAGGGTGGGGTTATCAATAGTAGAGCAGGTAAATGTTGTGATGTGATAAGGTTTATTATATATAGGTTTACAACAATACAGTAAGGTAAGGGTGAGGTTATCAACAGTAGAGCAGGTAAATGGTGTGATGTGATAAGGTTTATTATATATAGGTTTACTACAATACAGCAAGGTAAGGGTGGGGTTGTCAACAGTGGAGCAAGTTATGGGTGTTCTATGTTTCGTGTAAAGACTTCCAACAACTTTATTTTAATTACATCATATGAAGTCTTGTTGAAAATGCTGCGACGTAAAGGTGATATTTATTTTTTAATTATGCTATATCCTTTTTATTTTGAAGATAAATAGTTAAAACCACATGTATTTGCCCTCTGGAGTTAGCAACTGATCAAGCAACTATCTTTAATAATTTCAAAGTTATATCAAACATATGAAAGTTCTACAAATTGTTATGTATATAGGCGTTTGGGTAATATCGTCACAATTAAATAAAAAAATCCAGTTGTCAAAGATAAATTTTTCAGCACATAGTTTGTAGATTGAGACAAGGAGTTAAGGAAATCTTTATAGGTGTGAGCAGTTTTGTCAGACAGATCTTATGTCATTTCTGATATTGATCTCTAAGTAGAGATTTTATTTTATCCTTGTATGCTCTATTTTACTCAATATCAGCAGAAAGATATTTTTGGAAAAGATTTTTTTCAACTAGCACAACGTTTAAATGCATAAAATATCAGTCAGAGCAAAGCAAATAGAAATATGGTACGTGTACTTAAATCGTTCGTCTGTCCTCCATTAAAACACTCTGCATAGCATAACAATGTATTTGGGTTGTTGATACACTGATGATGTGTAAATATAATAATATTTCAAATTTGATTAAAAGTGATATATCTCAAATGGCAACCTCCCTTAACAATTAGTATCCTTATTAGTAAGAAATGTCATCAATTAGAATTTAGCTAGCGACAATTAAGATAAGAGTCTAATCAGGAATACCAAAAGTAATATCATATCTGAACCACCAGTATTACAAGAGCTAAGCCAGTAATATCTTGTCTCAACCACACGTTTTACTAGAGCTAACCTATCATATCATATCTGAACCACCAGTATTGCTAGAGCTAACCCAATATAACCAGATCTACTTGAACCTCACCAGTAATGCCAGATCTGAACCACCAGTTTATAACTAGATCTCGCCCAGTAATATAAGATCTGAACTACCAGTATTACAAGAGCTTAGTCAGTTATACCCTATCTGAACCTCTAATATTACTAGAGCTAACCAAGTAAAAAGCTACTAGAACTAAACCAGTAATACCAGATCTGAACCACCAGTATTACCAGAGCTAACCCAGTAATACAAGATCTGAACCACCAGTATTATCAGAGCTTAACCAGTAATACCAGATCTGAACCACCAGTATTACCAGAGCTTAACCAGTAATACCAGATCTGAACCACCAGTATTATCTGAGCTTAACCAGTAATACCAGATCTGAACCACCAGTATTACCAGAGCTTAACCAGTAAGATCATAGCTGGGCAATGCTATCCTACTACTTTTCCTGTTTCGCCGTCCTTATCTGATCAACTATTGTGACAATCCGTGTTTTCCTTGTTTCCTCTCGTTTTTCATATGGTAATTATAGTATTTCTGGCCCCTTGTTGTGGTGTCGGGAACGTGGCACAGTCCTGATGTATAGGTGAACAGATTGTTATCAGCTTCTCTATATAAACAACCAAAGAGGTATCAATGAAATTAATACAATTATCCAATCCGTGCACTGGGTAGTGTCGCGGTGTGTGTGGTGAACTTCCGTCCAGCCCTATATCACTCCACATTGCTCCTAATTACGTAACGATCACTGCCGCGTTATGACTCAGGTCCCCTACCCTTAAATACACTTTTCATTCGCCGCGGTGGGACGGGGTAGTTTTTATCGACAAATATTTGTCCTGAATTTTACCAATTTGCAAAAACGTGCCACGCTTCAGTGAAGTAAAGATGCATGCATAATGGATGAGGTTAGGGCAGTCTGTGTAGCTAATTCAGCCCCCCAAACAATTAATATTTTACACAAGCCATGGGAAATCACTCGTGTCCAGGGAGTGTTTTTAAAGTTTTGACTAAATCTCTACAACTGGACGTTCTAATTAGCCATGAATAAAATTAGCGTCGTGAACGAGGTCGTCAGCATTATGAAAATGGGTTTTACAAACATCAAACGGATGAGACAGTAATAGTACCGTGGAAATACAATTAACAACCCTCAGACAGTCGTCGTTGGAAGTACGACAGTCTGTCCCTCACTAAAACACACGGGATATATGTACTTTACTGATTTAACATAGAGACTCGATCATAAATCATCGTCTAACAACATCACAGTTGATGTTGTTATCGTCAAAGATAGTTAGCGAAAACCGCCATCTTTGATTGCTCACGAGACCTGAATTAGCGCTACACGACGGAGAGTGTGTGAGCATACGCTTGCGAAAACATTATGAGACAATCCTAAATAAAATTAATATTACAATAACAAATGGAAAAGGGATGATCATTTGTCTATTACTTTGGCCTTATTTTAGAATAGAATTCCGAAGCTAACATTTAGAAAACAATGGTGTACTATGTTGAAACATGTGTTCAATTGGAATATGTACAAGTGTAGCTGGAACCTATCGGTAAAAGGCCCAGAGAAACAAGCGTATACACACCCGACTACGTCATAGTGCTAATGGAAGCCATTCCTTCTCGTGTAGGTGGGTTCGGGGTATAAAACCGGAAGTGGCCTGTCACTCATGTGACATCACATCAATGAAATCGGAAGTAAGCAATGAACGTTACGGTAAATAATGCATATCGTACAAAAACATCGGAAGTAGTATTTGCATTCAGTCACTTATTTATCTCATGAAGTGTAAACAAAGGTATATGGTATAAAATGGGCGCAGCCGTCGTTACACTTGAAATATTATTTTTGTATATGGCTTCGTTAACTTCGTACTACGGCTGATCATGTAACAGATGATTTTAATCAGATTGCCCCAAACACTGAGTAGGCGAAAGACACCTCTCACTTCCATCTGAAAAATGTAAAAAAAAAAAGTCGTCAACTTTTATAAACCTAAAAATGTGTACATATGCTTTCAGAAACGCCTTATACTTTTGATGTGATAAAGTAGAATAATTAGACCACCTGCATACAAAGGCCTACAAAGTACCTGTCTATATGTGTTTTTATAAATGATACCCATATTGTTCATCATTGCCTTGTATCTGTCAGCGGAATGTGACGGCTAAAGCCGAGCTGTTTCGTCCTATTGTATACACAAGAGCAAGGTGTGCTATTACGCTTTTCATCATTCAAGGGAAATTGCAGTATTTTGCAAAACATTATATTTTTCATTCATCGAATGCTTTGATTTTCTTCCAAATTTACATAATAATGTAATGTCCAGGTGTTGGTACCGCTTAAATAGCACGCCACTTTTTGAACTAAACCTATCTATATGAACACGAATGTATTAGTAAATACTTTGTAAATGGGCATTGATAGCATACAGGTTTTATAAAATTTCACAAGAGGTAAATGTTTTGTGTACCAAGTCAAATAAATAATATCCATTTAGAAGATTCTTGATGTATGTTAAAATATCAATGCTTTTAATGCAGAAAGCGTTTCGTATTAACAATGAATATGTCAGTTCATGCTTCATATCTTATGATTACATGATTGTTTGGGGCTATTCATTTATTATGTCAGAACGTTTAGTAAAGTAAACGAGATAAATACTATTGTTTTTTTCTCTTTATCTGAATTCCGTTAAGTTGTCATTTTTCTATAATTTTGGTAACGTCGGTGTTCTCTCTGCTAATCTGTGGTCCTTTTAGGTCCTTAGTATGCTTATTGGACGGAATACTTCAATATTATCAATGGTAGTGATGTTAATTGCCTGTGCTATTTTTGACGTTTACTTACTTCATCATTAGTGATGATTGAGTAAACCCATGATTTAAGGGAGCAGGTTTCCTTCAATGGTATAATCTGATTGTGTTGATGGAACGTTAGGGCTATACTGATAGCATGTCACACCTGGGGAGCAGAAAGAGATACCATGACTGAAAATTCAGGGTAAGATTGAAATAGGTACTACTTTATCCTAAAATGAATCGGTGTACTTGAGTCGAACGTAATAATACATGGTTTAAACCAATAACCTACAGAAATACAGTGTACTCAGCTGTACTGTTGATAAAGCACTCCGAACCTAGTAACAATTACTCTTACAATGGTGTTCATGAAAATGCTCTTAAATTAGACTGACGTGTCAAAATACCAAATTAGCCGGAATGGATGGACACAAAGACAGGTATCATGGAAAAGTAGAAAAGTAGTCTGAAGGTATGTGAGGTGGTAACAGTTCCGGGATTTTGAGGGGAAAGCAGTGACCAAACGTAAAGATTAATCAATTAGTCCGTTAGCCAGTATAGTTTCTACCATATGGTCTGCATGCTGTATATATGTGTAAACATTTGCTGGTGCAGGTAGCATTGTTATATACATGTAAGGTGTGGCGCTTAAAACTTAAAACAAGAACTGTAAAGAAGTAGTAAGGGTAAGCTTATAACTGAACGTAAGCCAAACACATGGTATTGCACCTACAAATACAGCATGCCAAAAATGAACTACATTGTACACTGCACCATACGGCTGCTATGTCCTTCAGGGACTCATCGGTGGAAGTAGAGGACAAACATGTGGAAGTTCAAATTGGTCAAAACTACTGATGGACCAGAAGGGGAGGCGCATAGAAAAGGGTAGGAAAGGAAAACAGAGATAATATTGGACTTTATATTTATGCTGATAGAATATGAATATTTAAGAGTGAAATGGAAAGGTGAAATAAGTTCTACGTATACTAATCGGTACATACGTTTTACTTATATCATGGATGTATGATAAGACCTATGTTATTACGATAGGTAGGAGAGTAAAGAAAACATAAATAACCTTAGTAATGCGATTGGGCAGGAACTGCGGTTTCTCCAATTATCTTTCAGCAGAAGAAACAAAATGAAACAGAAGATTATTCAGGGGGTCCCAGATAAATCACCTCATACGACAGCATGCAGTTCTTTGTTTCTCGAAAATATCATGAGAATCCTGATATATATGAGAAACAACAGTCCTTACAGACGAAGTGGTTGAAGCCATTTCCGTGGCTTAAATTCTCTGTCATATCTACTCGTGTCCCATTAAACGTTTCTATCTTATTTAGAAAGAGTTAAGTGTATAGAAAATTTGTTTCAAACTTTGGACAATGTACCACAAATGATTCGCTGATTTGCGCGATCACAATAATTTCAAGTAACAAAACAAATCTCACACAAGAAAGACAGAAGTGGGCTTTGTGACCGTCATGCTGCTGACGGGATTGCAAACAACCAAATGACATTATACCATAATTTACACGAACATCTTATCAGGAAATCATGACCTTACATGTTGGCATTGCGAAGACCTAAAGAAAAATCCAGGAAATGTCGTGTTCTAATCTTATTTCTAATATAAATAAGGAGTTGGGTGCGCCGCTAGTCACTAAACATTCATATTGCAAAGGTTTACTTTATATACATGAACGATATATCATTGTAGGGCATCAAATTTAGCATAACTGGTAAAGGACATAACAAATCTGTCTTCTTCTCAAAAAAGGAAAATATGTCATAAAAGTAAATCATGAGCAATTAAATAAGTGCAGTCACCCCGCTACGTCGACTAGTCGATTCGATGAAGGTTATCATCAGGGAGTATGTGGGATGCAGCTAGAAGCATTTTCCTGGTCGTTACCCAGCCACTTAGAGTTCTTGTTTACTTCTCTGACAATAAGCAAGGTGTTTGCCAACTGCTTAAAAGAATTAATATGGGTAGCGCATGCACTTGATGTCGGGATGAAGATTTCAAAGAAGAATGAAAGGTAAACTTTGAAATACAACACCCCTGTCGGTTCATCAACGGACTACTACAAACAAAATGTGACCATACCCCCTACCAATCATCTTGACCAAGTGCTTATGGGCCGCTTTTCTACTAGCCATGAGCGCTCGATTAATAACACTATCAGTGCGTATGTGGCCCTTCTAAACAATAATCTGGATCGATGCTAAACCCCTTACGAATAACCCCTTAACTTCTGATGATATCGACGTCCCAGGAAGGAGGCCATGGAAATGAAATTGGAAATATGTGAGAAAAAGTGAGAATCATGGGAAGGAGAGATTTGCAAGATTCCACAAGAAGCAATGGGGTTGATGAATAAGGATTTCTTACCCAAAATCAGAACCTTCATTGGACTGGTGTGGCGGATCCCAGTCACCAGTAGTGCAAACAAAAGAATCTGCATTGCCCTGCACCGCATTTTAACTTGACTGACGAGTTCAACGACAAATGAATGCCTGAATTGTCTGGTTCTCATCATGCACGTGCAAAACAGGATGGCTGTCGCCGCCATTTAGCCCTTCATTGTATAACGTCATTGACCTAACAAAAGAGCTACAGCTAGGAGAAGGCAGGCCGTGGACATTTTCAGTGTCAATTGATTGTACTTGGCATAGCTATATAGAATGGTGTACTCTTATCGTCATAAAATGACTTTAAGGTAATTGTTGGTATTAGTTTGCATCGTTTTGACCTTTGATGTATGTAATTGTGATTATTAGTAGTACTGTTGTTCAATTTCTGTTTTTAAACTAGATTTCTATAAAAATAAATATAAGAACATCTTAATAGAATTGTATATTAATGTAACAAGTCAGATAGACAATATGTTCCTCAATTGAAGCATAGTATTGTGATGTATATATTGGGATTTAATCTCCATGTTTATGTCAGTGAATTTAGATTTATTAATTTACTACATGTATTTGATCCATCAACTTACTGATGATTTTGGGATGATTTTTAAATTATTTCATCATGCTGTCTGTTGATATACAATGCATTTCCTTATTTACGTGATCGGGTGGTGCAGCGGATAGCGCACTTGCCTTTCACCAATGCGGCCGGGGTTCGATTCCACGATCGGACATGAAAAGGTATGGGGTCACCTGCCCGTCCACGTGGGTTTTCACCGGGTACTCCGGTTTCCTCCCACAGTAAGATGCGCTTACATCCGGGCCAACAAGCGTGATTAGTATAAGTTGTAAAAACTTGTTTCATAAATATTGTAAAATAAATAAAGTTTATACATTTAACACCCGAAATATATTTTTAAATATACAGCAATTATGTTATTTATATATATATCCGTGAGAAAAGTTTCTTCGCGTTTACGCAATTTACCTCGTGCTCCATTGGATTTATTATCTCATAAAGAGAGAAAAGTTAATGTTAATCCCTGGTTCCGCGTTTTTTTATTTTTTTTTCTGTTACATTATTACTTTTTATCGATATTCAAATGAAATATCTTTGAACTATTAAGAACACAACATTATAAGTATTATAATTATGTTTTATATGTTCATTGTTTGGATGATGATACACATTTTTAAAAGAAAGAAAACAACTCAATACGTATCTACTGTTTTTTCTTTGCATTTTTATATCACGATAAACTTAATATTTCAGAACAATCTTTGAGAAAATTAGTTTTCCTTTCCAACTGACCTCTATTCAAAGAAAGCATGTACTTCAATAATTGTAGAATAATCAAGGAAGATAACTCGAACATCTATGATGTTGAGACATGGACAAAGTGGAACACCTGAAGAATAAATACACACTGGTCAAGAATGATTTGTATGGAAAAGGTTGTCAATTTTACTTGAACATATTTTTTCTAAATCAGGATTGACTTTAATTATGATAATAATTCTTATTATACACATTTATACATCAAATATTGACTTGCATTTAGTTGAAAAATATCCTCTTCGTCTATATGTTCAGCACATTGAGTACCAGGTGTTTTGTATTTGTAAGAAAATGTATTTTAAGTTGTAAATTTGATGTACAATGGGAATGTATCCACACTGTTTCCAAATGATACCCAAGGTGTGCGATCTAGACTAATAAAGTTAAGTTACATGTGTTTCTTTTAAGTTTTGACATTACTTGCTTTTCCCAGTTTGGTTTTCGGACTGTATATTTAACAAGCCTTCTTCTCCAAAACATCAAAGAAATTGTGGCTCAAACAGAAGAAAAAAATTCAAACCGTGATAGCACTCAATATTTTAAAACGGCTACTGTCTTTTATATATTTTTTTGTTATACAAGAAAATCCCGAAAGTATATTAGAGTGGTTTCCCCTGGCATATCAAAGTTCCGTGCCTAATATTGCTAAACATCTCTGACCAATTCAGTAAGATGATCAGGGTAATTCAAAGAACTCGTGGATTAACGTATTGTCGTTACAAGCATTCGAAGTCAGGGAACAAACAGGTCGATGTAAGTATGCGTTATGTCTTACAAGAAAGCTTAGCACACCAAGTCACGCGTACTTTTTGCTAGGCCCTAACTTGTGTCACCGTGAGCAGAGACATAGGCCTAAAGCCAAACGGCTCTGTTGTGAGTGTGACAGGAAAACGGCATAAGCGCCATTTTATAACAAATGAACAATTGTAGACTGAAATATAAGTGATTTGTTTTCATTACGTACATTTGATAGCAAAGTTATGATTTTAGTGTCGAGTTGATCATCAATAGTGTCGATCTGCGCGTAACCAGTAACTTTACGGTTGAAGGGAGGTAACTCTGACATACATGCACATTACTCGTTATTTTGTGTACAGGACACCCCAAAGAAAATCCCATGTTTGGTAAAAGAAGAAGACATGGTAAATGATTGGATCGGTCCACCTGATCCGGTGTCCAACCTGAGACCTATAAAGTTCCACGTTAGTAAAGAAGATTCTCCCCTTGCCAAAAGTTACAGGTCCCAGCGACAAGAAACACAAGACTGGAATCAGGAGTTTTGGTCTGAACATAACATGGAATTCTATGAGGTATATATTAGCTATCGACCACTGTTTCTTTTTTTAAGATCTGATGAATTCGAAGGAATTTAGATTAAAAAAAATTTACAATGGACCAGTAAGTCATACACTATTTTTCAACAATTTAGGGAACACCAGGCAATATTAAAAAAAACCAAAACCAAACAAACAAAGAAAAAAAAGCATTGCATATTGGTATAAATTATCTAATTAGCTCTAATTATAAGGTCACTGACATAAAAATATGCTTTATATGATATATATTGGTATTATGTTATACATATGTCAACAAATTAAACCGTAATGGGGCCACAAAAGACGTACATTTTAAAGCTTGTTTTACTGACTTTATCAGTATATACAATGAATAAAGTTGTTCAGAAATAAAAATTAAATCAAATTTTAGATAATTGAGATACTTCTTATGGTTGATATTCCTCTAAGTACACTAGTACTAGGCGTTGAGGGATGAGCATAAATATTGACTCACATTTTGTCAGTTGTGAAATTATAGTATTTTAGCTTTCCATTTTCTTTATTGACAGTTTCTGAATTTTAGGAGATCAACTAGTACTATACAATGGGATACAATAGGATAAATAATGGATGCAGGCAGACACTCTGCCTCTATATCCATATCTTAATATATTTTTAACGTATTTAGAAAATATTATTCATTAATTGTCATTTCCTGAGATTTCTTATGTGAGACACTTAAATAGTACAAGGTGTTCCTAACACCAATTCTGGTCTTTACAATGTGAAATCTTTTTAAATCAACTTTATACATACATTTTTGAGATTTTCAGACTGAATTTATTTTCAAGAAGTAACGGTATGAAGAATTCCGCATGCTATATACAGCAAATATTATTTAAATTAAAAACCAGCAATACATTTTCTTAGCATTATAATAACATTTTGCTAAAAAGTAAAACCCCAGCTTTTAACAGTAAAATAAAGAAAAAATTGTGACTGCTTCTACATACATATATATCTATGAACACAAGTTATGATATATATAGAAACAATATTGCGTTTACGTGCGCTACACATATACACATATGCCTGAGTATATATTCCAGTATATTGGCGTAGCATTCCGAGGTAAAGCTGTGCCTATACATACCAAAAGCTTGCTCTAAACACCGCAGTACAGAGACACAGGGGATAGAATTATCATCACATTTTATAGAAACAGATGGAAAATATCATTGCACAGAAGATTACAAACAATTAACGGACAAAACATTAGTGTACTTTAATAGTGAAAATACTCGTTAACAGATAGGAAAACAAATAGTAGAAGTACACAATTATCAACACATTTATATACGAATAAATATAAATAAATACGGCTAGGACTGAAAGGTAGTTTGTCAATATTTTATGTGGCAAGTTCAGTATTTATAGTTTTTTTTTTTTTAAACTATCTAATCAACACCATGACTTACCTCCTCTACCAGTACATACTTTGTATAAGGGTTAACTCATTTATCCCTGAAATTTCATAATGAACTATTCCAACCTTTGAATTGGAAGAGTTCAAATGTGTCTTCAGGGGTGAAATGAGTTAATTAAAGCTCAATTTTACTGTCATAAACCCAATGTAGCAGACAAGACAATTCTTTTGTACAGATTTGATGTATAAAACAAAATTACATCAATGTGTTAAATCAAGATTTTAACCCTGCTAATTATTAGTTTTTACCTTTCCATCCTCAAAAATATTTTCACCCTGTCTTAGTTTCAATATTTCAAATAAAAAAAATGAAAACTTGAATGACAGTAAGGTATACGAAGTATATCCACACTGAATTGGTTCTAGAAATTGAAAAAGTGAGAAAATTTCATTTTCATGTTCATATCTTTATTTCATAGTTTTTTTTTCTTTTTCTTACGTCAAGAAACCAAACTGATGCAGCCATTGCCATCGCCTTAACCTTAGTTTTTTTTGGATAAAGACATAAACATGATAAAACAAGAGCTGTTGGAGAACAGCATAGCTCGCCTATTGGTGATTTATGTAAAATAGCAAATATCAATAGAAACCAATGTACAGTAAAACCTCGATATAATGCCCGTCATTTCCTTTGCCACCTCACTTACCGCCAACATATTTTCAGGTCCCTTAGTTATGTTTTTCTTAAGAATTCCTTATAGGTTTCCCTCAATTTATCGCCAAACCCCTTTATAATGCCAACATTTCTTTGAACAAATGATGGCAATATAACAAGATTTT
>JAUMHH010175551.1:0-32235 GCA_032359455.1 Chlamys rubida
CCTTCTGTTTATGGTTCACGGAGACACTATCCCCTTCTGTTTATGGTTCACGGAGACATTATCCCCTATCTGTCTTTGGTTCACGGAGACATTATCATCTCTTGTTTTGCCGAGCCGAATCGATTTAAAATAAATACTATTCGCAATTGTTAAAATCATAGGTCCTGACGTTATTGACATGCATTTTATATTCACCATATTTCTTTTCCTTATTTCAGGTTTTTGCTCATGTGTACAGTTTTCTACCAGAATGGTTTTCTGATTTCCTGTTGGCACGCATGACTGGATGTGACAAACGCCATGCATATGATAAAGTGAAAAGAAATTGAACTGCTAATGTTCATCTACAGCTAGTCATTTTCACTTAACCCAACAGCGCTCTTATCTCAAGATATTGTTCACAATAATATGGACAGATTATTGATATGAACATTTTATAAATTACACTCATAGCTAGAAAGATGGAATGTCATCAGTAAAAAAGGTGTGACGATCCATGAACGTTTGATAAACGAGACATTAATATAATAATGAAATAAGAAATCAGTTTATTTAAATCTGAAGAGAATCAGACGGATATTTCTATGAAGAAACAGACCGCAATATTTACGTGTAACAGTATCTGAATTAAAACAGGCATGGCATGACTCAGTATAATATATTCATTGTTAGATGTCATTTTCATATGGTTTCCATTGAAGAACGTTTTTTTAGTAGGAGACGTCGACGGATGACCATGTCTCCATCTTTACAAACATTAGAAATTTGTGTTGCCGGAGGGTAAAAACTAATATCCAAATGCCAATCGGAAACCATAAGCGCTTTCCGTGAACTAGAAAATACTTTTAAATATTTACTTGATTTCAGAAAGTGCCGACGGTTCCCGGTTCAGCAACGAATATGATAATTTCTTTGGCCAGAATTCTGAATTTGTCTAAAAACATTGCATGCAATTACTCCAACATACTATAAAAGGCGAGATCGGTTAGGGTTAGGGTTAGGGTTAGATTGGGGTCTAATTAGGGAAACCCAGGGTATAACCATTTTATATGATACAATTACTCCAAAATAATATAAAAGGCGAGATCGTTGTCGATTTCAGTGTCATTCAATAAATATCTCCTACCAATAGACTCTGACGTGGTGATAGGATAGACGTTGAACTGGTAAGCATAATAAACTATCCAAACTTGGATATTTAGTTACTGAACAGTTATTTCCCAGGATGTGTCAACATTGTGTCATGCTTTTGAATTTTACCAAAAGTCGGGCTAAACTTATAAGTTATCTTATCTGTCCAAATAATTGGCCTAAACTTTAAATGTTAAGTGTAAATTGATACCCTAATGATTGACTTCTGGTTTATATTTAGCTTCCATGTAGTTTCGGATAAACGTAACCCGAATACGGATAAACCGGTTCCCCGGATATGGGTTTTACCATTTAAGGCAAATAAGTTCTCTTTATAGCCGTATTCCGTCTTCGCGTATTGCAGAGTTATCTTCTCTTGTGAGCAGGTATTGATTGTTACGTCATTGGTTTGTGTGAGAAAATTACGTCGTTTTCTCAAAAATTGATGACGTTACTCTCACAAACAAATGACGTAACAATCAATACCTTCTCACAAGATAAGATAACTCTGCAATTCGCAAAGACGGAATATATCGTGAACGTTGTACGTGTACTAACATGTTTCGGGATATTTATGGGTATTGGAACCAGAAAAATCATAAAAGATATATTTTCTGTTTTAATGTTTATTCTGGAATAACCAGATTTGGTATGCTAGTACATCTTGGAAAGGCGGATTTTGAGGTATAAAAAGTAGATCACTGTGACCTCCGGTTTTACCTTTGACCTTTGTCCGGGGCATGACTTCTGCACTGTTTCACATGGAGAAACCAGATTCGGTATGCAAGTTTGTCTTGGCTAGTATAGTGTGTATTACAAGAAGTATATATGTTACTTTGACATATATCCTGAGACAGGTGTATGTTCATCTCGGTAAATAAAGAAATCATTCCTTGTGGGGAACTATGGATTGCCTTGCATTACTTCGCCTTGTTTTTTGGCCACAGTGCTAAGCTGTTATCATTTTATGATATATGTTTCGAAATTAAGAGTTTGATATTTTAGATTTCTTGTCCTTGATTTCTAGAAAGTAAAGTTATTCAAGGACATAATCGATGTATCTGAATTAGCAATCATTTTAGATTAAGGAAAGTAAGATATATTACATTATATCGCTTCAGTAACAGTAATTGTGTATGATATGTTTCATTAGAATACTGAAAACAGATCGTCTTGTAGTAGTGCACATGCACACTGGAATAACGTTAGTGTGTTGAAATATTCTTCACACAATTCAACATCAATTTGTTGAAAAAGTAATGTGAGCAGTATCATTCTCTGAATATATCTTTATATGCCAGCACAATATTTCCCAGAAATTGACTGATTTCTATTAACAACTTACATTTATGCGTTTACTGTTTACTTTTCAAATGCTTAGTCATAAGCCTTTGCGCATTGAAAACTGTTACTTTTGCTAACTGGACACCGTTTGGTACCTTAAAACTTGTCTATGAGTTACTCAAGGTGCCTTCATTTTCAGGCATTAACGCCCGGTTAATTCCAGGTCCAACATTATACATACGGGGAAGCAGATTACACTTTTTAATTTTGCCTAATAAGTAAAAGACACAATAAACATGCAAAACACATTTTATTGGGGGACGGTTTCATGGCACACAATCATTTTTACAATGCCATTTGTCGGAGAAAATCTAGGAAATAAATTAACTACAAAAAAGTTTAACTACAAAAAAGTTTGTTGTATTGGTCATCTTTAGCATACGAGTTTGTCATTAGCGGCGTTGTCGGGGAAGTGGGCGTGGTTTAGAAGCCTGTGGTATCGTTTTATCCGAATGAGTTTTATTACTGCCTAACCCTGGCTTCGAGAGATTGGCATCCTTAATTTTACCGACGATCATGTATATAATGGTTGCTATGGCGATGGCGCCACTGACACTTCCAGCACCGATACCAGCCGCCTTGAGGAGCTGAATTGTAGTGGCTTTAGGCCGTTTGTTGATGACAACCACTTCTTTTCCACTGGTCAACGTACACTTACATGTTGTACGACCCATTTTCGTCGCCACTCTCTACAGGATATTATATGTAGAAAAACAAAATATTCAAACGCATAATCATCTCATTATGCACACACGCATTAATATGATTTATATATATATACATATGATCCGAACAATTAAAATTATAAACACTTTTAACGCCAATGCTTGCATATTATAAAACAGAGCAAATTTTACAATTTTGCCAATGCAAGTTATTTCCAAAGTACTTGTGTGGCGAAATAGAAATACTTTTGGCATAAAAAAATTAAACATCTATGAATAGTAAGTATCATTAAACACACTATGATCACACTATGAACACAAACTAAACTACGAAAAAAATATACTTGAAAAAAACTTCTATTTGCTGTAATGATTATGATGTTCGTTTGTATATATAAATCTATTTTGCAACAATTATCAAACTGATATGATTTACATTAATCATTCTTGATGGCGTAATTTGGAAGCGCCGTTTTCTCACACATTAAGACCTTCTGCTCGCTTCCATCCGAGCCAAACAAGAGTGATTTATATAAGATGCAATAATTTTTTTCATAATTGTTGCTAAACAAGTAACGCACATATTTTATACGAGATACAATGCACTTAATAACACATCATTACATCAATCATTCTAAATCTCGAGTAGACACATACAACAGCGGAGACACCGTGGAAAGTGAAATGCTGAGGAATAAAGGTACTAAGGAGATTACAAGTGCAACGTTTCAAAACAACACAAATAATGCTTGTAAAGTAATAACACACTCGAGTAATAAATCTGACTTACCGCTGTGTTCATATCTGAAATCGAAATTATAAAGTCTGGAAACTAAGTGACGAACATTTTTTCTAAATATTAAAATATTTATATTGGAAATACAAAGAAATTCGGTATACCCGATTAACCATTTACTATACATCACTGTGATGTGAACGGGATCTTTCTTAAATGCATTGCTTATCAACTTGTATCGTGCTTTCTTACCTGTGATCGGAGCACCGCAATTTTCTGTCAAAGAAACAACAATGCATGTTCAGCGGAATATTATAGTATGTTGACGCTGTGACAGTACTACAATCACTCTAATAGTATACGATTAGAATGATAGTGAGCTATATGAAAAGAAGTTACTATAAATTTCTATATGAACAAATATTTATTATTTTCGAACTTGTAATTATAAATAACAATCTGATTGATAAAGCTTTCCATGTTTTAGTACCGTGAGTAGTAACCGACTAATTAATGATCTTACCTGGCTTAACAACGATATTTAGGCATTTTTCTTGTCCCTGGAGACCACTGAAAATATGAAGAAAAAAACAATACTGAGTTTGCAAATGCAGATATAACATAACAAAGAATTGTGTTGTGTCTAATAGTCATATTGCATTGGAAAGGATGGGTATTTTATATTCATCATTATTGCCATTGAAAATTATTAAAAACCACTAGTTGAAATATAGCTGAAAATATTCCATAAACAACACTAAACTGACTGAAACACTCCGTTATGAAACACTCCATGAGTCATCAAAGGGAACTGTACTGGGCCATTTTATTATGGCGTTACCATAAATGTAGTCTTTTAATCGTAATCTTGTAATCAATGATATCTTATTATATGTTTCTCTCTTATTAGACTAAATGTATATTATTTTTACACGGCAAAAATTGATGTCAGAGAAACAATAAAAAAAACCGCAAAAGCAAAAAAAAAAGAAGAAAAATAGTGAGTTAAGGTATAACAACTTATATTATATATAGTAGGAATTTACACCTCGTGTACTAGTATTCTACCATGCTAGCCTGTTACAAGACCATTAATATAATTATTTTTATGATTTCACCACATACAGAAAACACAATAAAACTTGTATTCTTTACAAATGATGATTATCTCACTTTCCATTAGACATACCTAGCCTGTGTAGGCGTGAAGCACACCACTCTATTTCCCTCTGGTCCGGCCGCAGGTGCGAATGACATGACGGAGTGGCAGATATTACCAGGCGATGGTGAAGTAGTCAGTGGAAATGACTGTGTATTCTGCATGTGTGTTACACCAGATTGTACGACACTGGGGCTAAATTCAATCAAACAAGAACTGATTTATATTTTCTGAATTCATATCATGATAGCCTTTTTACTGTGAAATCGGGTGTAAAACTCTGTTTGAGTCAAGTCAACTTATACCATACATTTATTCGACATAAATAAAACACTAATTACAAATTGATCATTATTTCAAAAATATCAATGGTTCTGGGGGAAAATTAATAGAAGCGAATATGAAAAAGATCATTCAGTTTGCGTTGGTAATGTTTAATACTAAAACCTTTGATTACGAAAACCTTCATTCTGTCTCAGCATTTTACTCTATTCAAGTTTAACTACACCCAATGCCTGGCATCATAAACTTTCCATGTCGAAACAAATGTTATAGACATTAGTAGATTAAATCCACCTTCCCACAACAAAAATGTTGATATTGAAATCGACAACGAATGAGGTACATGTACTTGCCATGTATGGCCAGTTCCGCTTGGCTGTGTTCCGAAGTAGATGTGACAGGTTGATCCCGCCTGACATTGTACTGTCGAGTGATCTGGTAGAGTTGATGGTGTGAATTGTGGCTACAGACAAAAGCATGGACGACACATAAGAAAAAACCAGTATGCTCTTTATTGAATTTTTGAAGATATGATGTGATGTGAAATTGCTCATTCTTTCATTATCTTTAAGATAATTTTAAATGATGCATATCTCTTTAAGCTCTCAGCAAAAGTATTTCTTTATTGCAAAGTTCAATATCAAATTATTTTATTTAAGTTGTATTTATTTACCTTACTGTGATCAGGAGGAGGCACTGGTCCAACACCACCTGCGGATTCGGAAAATACCTCAAATATGGTTATAGAAAGCTGCTACTAACAGAGTTAGCACTGGACAGATCATACACATGCAATTGAATGTTGCGTCAAGATTAGTCATATAAGTAAGAGTATTGTTTCAGTATAATTTTTCTACCATTAGTTATAATGTATAACTGTAAACTTTCGCCCTTCACCGGTAAAATCCATATCTGCCCAGTGTTAAATTCTCCTTCACATGTTATGACTATAAATAGTATGTTGTCTACTAATATTCGCCGTTATGATAAATCGCCCTCATTATGGTGGTCGAAAAAGGCAAAAGTTAAACTGCGGCGACAATTTCCCGGTATACAGTAGCTCCTAGATAAAATCAGTCACTTACCGCTATTCTGTGTAGCCTTTACTATAAAACACGCTTCGCTGCCTTTTCTAAATAAAGACGTTGGAGATACATAATTATGTATATTATTTTTCAAAATGTTTTTTTCCATAAAAAGTCCTACAAATGTGAAGTATGTCATTTTAAACAGTGGAATGATAGCCAATCAGCAAAATTAAAGTCATTTTTAAGTTTGAGTGTTTATGGATTGGACAATTTTGACATAGGAATAAGATATTGAATTCTTTTCAGAAGTAAGACCTTAAAGTTGCGTTTGGCCACATTGATATGACAATAATCTAAATTTTAACTAATGTGATGTGTATGTTCTTGGGTGGAAAACAAATATTTTATTCTTTAAATTATTTTAACTGATATCTAGAAAAATATAATTACCTAAATGCGTCTTGATTTGCCCTTAATCAAATATCTGCTATTTATAAATTTATGATACACATTTGTCGTCATAACGACATACTTACTCATTATTACGAGTGGTAGTTATCACAAGAATAAAATACTTCATACGGCACTAATTGGCTTTCGTAATATCCTGTATATAATGCATTCGAATAAACGTTTCCACATAGGTTCACAGTTTAAACATCTACCGTTAACATTACAGTATATTACTTACGTGACGGAGTTAGGTGTCTTGGTCTGGACACACACACGCTTTTCTCCTACAGTGGTGGGTGTGACATGGACTTGGACTAGGTTTTCAGTACCAGATGTTGGATCCACAGACACAGTTCCGGGAGTAATACCGCTATCAACGTGACCAAACTTTAAGTCCGACCTATACAAATACATTGAAATGGATTCAAAAATATTTTATATAGTTGTTGGTAGTTATAATCTCAATTTGTTATTGAGAAAACAAAAAATGAAACAAAACTGAAAACTAAAATGTATAAGAATAAATATTATTATTTTAACTACTGAAGTTAAATTGTTCTGGAAAAGCGTACCGTTAGACCTTAATTTTAATAAGATCGCTGTCTGTCATCAGTCCAAACTACTTACGATGTAACACCAGAACCTTTCAGAAGTAAGGGAATGGTACACGCTTGCCCAACAGGGCATTCCACTTTCGTCGGAATAGCTGTATCTATGAAAGCTGGGTCCGGCTGAGGAGATAAAAATACTGACTATGTGTAATAAAAGTTTTAATGATATCATGTACATTATTTTATGTATAGCCCTGCATGACAACAGTTATTGTATCTCGTAAATGTAGTGTGATGATATGTTAGCCCTATGTTGGGGAAACAATTAAATGCTCTTGAAACACAATTCTGTTGTCATCTTAAACACTTTCTATTAGTACACAGAGACTCCGATCATCAAGTCGTTATGTGATTAGTCACGGCGAACATCTGAAAATTGGTCTTCCCACTGATCTGCTGCCCCAATTGCAACGCTTGAACATTTTATATCTTTTTCTTTAACTATTCTTTCTTTTCGGTGGTTACCTAAGACACCCATCTTCAAATGACCGTAGCTGTTTGAGGACGTTAAACCCAAAAACAAACATACCCGTGATCCGCCATTAACCGGAGGAGATGAATCTTAAAAAGAAGAATAATTACTCTGCAGGCACATAATTACATAATTTGATCTTGTTCAGGTACTTTTTCAGTCGGTATATTTTTGCGTAATAATTATTACTTGTATATTTTTTTTACCGACAAAAGTTCGTGTACATATTTGTCTTTGAAAATAAAACAGATGGAACTAATATTACAATATTTCTCTTTGAATTGTATTCACTATAAAGCACTCGAGTGTTTTCCTTCTTCTGAGTGACTAGATAAACAACTGTTGCAAATTTTCAATGTACAATACCTGTTTGGCAATTTTCCCCCGTCCATCCTGGCGGACATAAGCAGAAAGCCTTTCCATTGTTGTTTTTACAAGCACCTCCGTTTTGACAAACCATGTGCGATAAAGTACATGGATCAACTGAAATTGAAGAATATATGTACGCATATATAGGGGCAAAAAAGGTTATTCTTAAACAATGGTTACCTGCTTCGTCCCTTATGTCTACATACAACATATGATTGTGACCTCAAGGTAATATATATTATCTTAACACATTCAAGCGCACAAGGAATGGAGGGAAACTAAGTGAACCGACATTATTATACTGCGAATGACTCACGGCTTGTATATGTACATTTTGTGAGTACAATATTTTAGAATACACTTTCTAGCAAAAAATATGTTTGTGTGATCTATAAATTATATTAATCTGCGGCGCAAATTTTTCATCGTATCATTTCGTTTAAATTTACTATAAAAACTAATATGTTTACCTGCGGTTAAAGGAGTGTCACAGGTGAGACCGTTAAAGCCAGCCGCACATGTACAGAGCGCACTGGACGGCATAACAGTGGAAGTCGCAATACATTTTCCATTATTCTGGCAGTGTAAATTTTGACAAGGCCCACCTGTTCAAGAAGATAATTTTGCAACTTTTACAAAAACGATATAATATAGTTTTCTTTGAATCAGCGATATAAGAGGAGGTAATGACGCTATCAAAGTTCTGGTTCCTTTTATATATTTTGGTTATATTACGTCATGATGTTGGGACCTCGACTTTAAATGTTGTCACCTGAAGATGGCCACACGGCCTGAAAGCGTTATTTATGATAAACTCTGATTGCACGCTGATTAATTCTAGTCTGTAAATATATTGATATATACATTAATATTGGAATGTATCTCACCTGCTGAAGCAGAATTTGGACCAACAACATGCACTGTGATACACCTCGGTTTCCCCTGCTCACCACTGAAAATAGATTAATGTTGAATATGGGTTCGAAAATTTTTGTCATATTAACAAAAACAAATAGTTTGAAAATGTATTCAACTATTTGACATTCATGCGTATTCCATGTTTCTCGAAATCGTATTCAAAGGCCACGATGGCCAAGTGGTTAAGGCGTCTGACCATTTACGATCACTAAAACACAATCAAACCTAACAAACCAAACCAATCAATATTGTACTCAATGGGTTAAATTATTGAATTTACAAGCGATTGATATGCATTGTTACTATATTCAACGAATACTGTTCACACCGACCTCGCTTTGGTGGGCGTTAGGCACACGTGATTATCTCCTGTTTCACTATTGGTTGGTGATATGGTGACGTCTGTATTGCACGTGATACTTGAACTTGTCGTTGACGTTGGAGAGAACGCTGCTAGATTCTTCATTTGTGTCAGTCCTGTCTGTTCAACGTCGGGACTGTCACAAAATAATGATATTACATCTGTTGTCATCAAGAATAATTAATATAGCATAAAAACCCGGATATTTCTGATAGTGACTACATAAGAACTGAAATATTATTTCACATAATATGTATTTTTATATGATATCATTTACACAGTCAAATTGTTAAATCCCGTGTTAAAAACATACCTCGGTGTGTACCAAAGATCAGATACCTAACAGCTGTTGTCAATGACAATGTATTTGGATATGTCTACTTATAGTCCACCTGCTCTTCAAATTAACAATATTAACGTCGTATATCTAAAGGTGTTATATATGTATTATCTACAGTATTGTTTTTTTCAAATGCCGAAAACATTCTAATGAGCTCGTTCTTACCAAGAATTGTCTGAAGTTCCAGGAGTTGTTGCTAGGTGAATATGGCATGGGGAGTCGACTTCACATTCAACTACAGAGCTGTCTGGCAAGGATGGTGACGTAAATTGAGGCTACAACATTACATATAAAAGTATTTGATGGTTACCATTTCCTGCACAAATGTTAATATCTTTAAGGTTTCAACTATCTAAAAATAGTGGTTCCCTAACAAGCATTGTTAATTAAATGCATCACCACAGGAGAAAAGCATTCGTCACCTTAACAAATACAGGGTTCTGCTCTCTACATTTTCTTCACAGAAGACATATTTATATATATATATTAACGCTGGGTTATCTACATGTGAGTATGTACAAGTTTCAACATATCTTTTTATTTGCTTATATGGACAACGTTTGAGTGTTTTTCTTTCAATCAGATTGAAAAAAAAGATCAATAGTACTCCGAGTTTACTCTAAAACGTGCAACAACATGTCTTATGCATTTTCTGGATAAAACTTCACTAGAGTGTGGGGGAAAAGGTAAGGTAACTACTTCTAAGGTTATTGCAAAGACACAGGAAAAAGGAAATGAAAAAACCCACCTTGTTTATATCTGGTGGTGCTGGCATGGTGCCTGCAAAATACAGGGAATCATAATGTTACCATTGCAAGATTTCTGAAGTTTACAAGTATTATATCGACGGGCTGATATCATGTTTTAGATATGTTCGAATTCATACATTTTTACTATTGTGTTGTTTTTTTAAAAATAATTGTATAATTCAGTCCATACACCAATCACATACCTGCTGGTGGCTGCACTGCATTTACGATGAAGCATACTTCGTCAATATTTCTGAAAAATAAAGTGACGATCAGAAATCCCTTTTTAAATAAATTATCCATGAGAAATATTGAAGAGTCTTTACACCTCATTTTGATACATACAAAAATATTTCATTAGTGCTGCCCTAAAAAGCATTTCATTTATCCTTTCTTATCTTTATAACCTTACAAATTGTTTCAAAAGATCTGATGAAAATAATGCATTATATTTCGTCTTAAAGTAGATCCAAACATTGGAAACATTTAAATTCGTTTGTATAGAACTTCATATAGCACAATCAATTAATGTTTATGTGTAATATATTTAAATGAAACACATCATCGGTGTAAACATTTAAATTTAAAATGATTATAAAATATAGTAAGGTATATGGGTACTACGTACGATGTAGCTGTTTTTGTTTGTATGCAGACATGTTTGTTTCCGGCCTGTGTGGGCGTCAGTGGGATATGTAATAAATTAGAATTGCCTGATAATAGATGTACTGTCACTTGTCCTGGAGTAATACCAGGGTCGACCAAACCAAAAGTCGTGTCGGATCTGAAAATAGTACAACCACTTCACATTTACTCTGTACTGGGTTATACACGCAGCAGTTTTATAGTATCGCGATAAAGTGAATTACTTTAAAAGACAATAAAGTAGAGCTGCGGATCTCTCAATGTCGAAACCGTTATTTCAATGTTTTACTCAGATTTGTTCTAGAAAATGGTAAATTAACAATGCACGAAGTCAAAGCTTTCATCGTTCTCAATATCAAGTTTTACCAGAGCGATTTATAACTCACTGGTGTAGTTTTCAACAAATAACTGATAAAAACCTTCCACTTATTCTATTTTCATCATTATTTTATTTTTATACCTTAAAAAAACATAGACTTACGGCGTTACTCCAGTTCCTGACACGGGTAATGGTATGGTGCATTGTTTCCCAACAAAACATTTCACAGTCTTCGGTAACGCGGTATCTACGAACACTGGGTCAGTCTAAAGTAGTAAAGATACACTCAATACAGTATTAAGTAAGATCATATTGGAAATGAGATGACATAAAAAGTATAACATCTTTAAAGCAATACTGAGTTGAAATAGAAAACGATATTAGCATGGAAAGAAAAACTTGTGAAACGATTTATCCTAATCACGACAATGTTTACAGTTGTGATATGTATGTACTATTTAAGAGAACATACCGGTGACACTGTAGGAGATCCATGTATTGCTGTTGATCCGTCTGCAAGCAAAGCAAATATATATTGAGAGTTCAATACATGTATATGGACGACCTGTTATGAAACGAGTTTCAGCGTCACCAATGCATATCGTTTCATATTTGTTTGAAATTAACCAGAAGAAAATTATATATAAACTGACATTTCAACCGCTTCCTTAAATTCGAGTTATTGTTTTGAACCTCATGACCTCATAGTTTGTTATACATAAAAACGAGTCCATGGTTTTATAACACTACATAACAGCAATAATGATGGTAGATAAGTTTCTAAGATGATTCTGTATGTTGTACTTTGTGTGACGTGCAAAAAATATTATTTATTTCATCTGATTTAAGGATCCATGTCCCACCGTACTGTGGTTTTTCGTACATACTGTAACCTCCCCTCCATCTTAGATACTGTTGTTATTTTTTTGTCTATTTATCAAAGTTCCGCAGGTGTGTTTTTCTTTTCAGAAATGATTTATCAAACCTATAATCATGCCGAAAAAAACAGCTCCCAATGCGTAATTGCAAATTTTGGCAGTGGTACTTGGATCCTTAAAGCATCGTACGGTAACACTTTCTTTCTCATAGATAAACAGATACCATGTTCGCATAGATCGCCCGTTTTTCCCGAAGGACACAGACATGCTGCTTGGCCATTTTTGACGATGCAAACTCCACCTCTGAGACAGTGCTTGCTAATACAAGGACCAGCTAAAACTGAAAAAAATCACATCATTGATATATTTCAAATATAAAGTAAAAACACTATTTTATATCTGCTCAAATAAAGTATTAAATGTCATAAAAAGTAGTTTTTTCAATACGCGACGTATGAATTTAATCCTGTCTTTAAGGGCATTGGCAGGTTAAATGAAAATATAGGGCAGCGATTTAAGATTTTATAATGATGACGTCTACCATTTGTACCATTATAAAAATATATAGCTTCAGTTGGATACATATTCCAATTGCATATGCATATTAAACACATGCTACACAAATCAAAATTATTCTTCCATACAGAATGGAAAACTTGTCACCAATAAATCAATCATCTAATGGTGCTCCGCCATCAAGGTACCGTACTACACAGTAAAGTATTTCTTGAACAGCAAGGTTAAGTGGAACACCACACTGTCAAGTGTCACTACAACACGTCCTATTGAAGCAAGTCACCCATTGATTATACCACTAAGGTATACATTATATTATACCAGCTGTTATTGAGACATCAGATTGCATTACTCCGCCAAGCGGACCACACAATGTATTACAACAATGTAAAGTGGGTTCAGTTAGTTTTACTGAAACCACCAAGGTTTAATTACTGAAACCACAAAGGTAGATATACAGTGTATATATAAAGTACAACTACACAGTCAAGTGGTTCACATACCACGAAAATGAGTTTTACGCTGTGTAACTGTAACCATCCATAAATATTACAACACGACTCATATATTACATACAACACGACACTGTGAAGTTGTATGACTTGAGAGAACAATGTGCCATACAACATAACCAAATCAAATGTTGCTTTGCAACCAAGGTATATAAGTACTCAACCTGTGGTGTTACTACATAGACAGTTATTATTGTCAACATTAAATGGAAAAGAATATATGTAACAGTTACCGGGGTTAGTAGATACTGCACATGTTGGTCCGGTAAATGTTCCTGTACAATCACAGTGAGCCTGGGGTGGGGAGGAAGTCATATCAGCGACACAATGACCACTGTTTTGGCAGTGAAACGCCTGACAAGGTCCACCTGTCACGGAGATACAATGAGTTTTTTTATCAGTACCTCAAATTGATACAACAACTGTGAAGCACAAATCACATATTTCTGTGACAATAAACGATCATGCAGGCATCCAACCAGCAATAACTTGATAGTGTCATTACTTGTATATGTGTCGGCAATAAGTTTTAAATGGTATCAAATGTTTCAAATGTGTTGAAATATTGTAAGAAAAATATCATATGTCACTATTAGCAATATCAATTTTCTGATACTAGCTAGAAATGCTTCTTATATGAAGACCACGCAGGTCTTCATATAAGGAGCATTTCAAGCTAATAGCATTGGGTAATATTAAAAGGCATCGGCTCTGCAGACACATTTCAATGAAAATTATTTTTTCTTCAAAATATCTCAACTCATCTCAATTTAATTTGAAAATCTGCATCAACACATGTTCAATTATTTCATCCATGAGTCCATGATATGTATAAAAATACTTAAAATAAAAGGTAAATCATATGTTTAATTGAATGATTGAACATTTATTAAATAAGTTACCTGTTGTCGAATCAGTTGAGTCTGTGACGTGAACAGAAATACATTTTTTCATTCCCGTACCACTGAAACATGAAAAGATTCATTTTGATTTTAATTATTGTTCTGGTTTATTCAAAGCTCTGTTTTTTATGTCCAACCGAAAGAAGTAATCGACTTTCTACACACCTTAGCTGTCTGGGTGACAAGCACACAAGATGATTTCCGTGCTGGCTATTTGTAGGCTTAATTGCGACTGTCGATGAACAGGTAGAAGATGAAGAGCCACCACTACTGGAGGGAATCACTACGAGATTCTGCATGTGAGTCACCCCATTTGTTTGAATGACATCAGGACTGGAAAAAAAACTTGTAAATCAATACTGGTGTATTTTTTTAACATCTAACGTGTTACGGTCGCTTTCAAAATGCAATAATGCGACGTCGAACAATCGATTTGTTATTTCCATATTTTCATTTGTTTCAAACAAATACATATATATACAAAGTCTAAAAACGTTCCCTTAACAAATGAATACCAGACTAAGTACATGTAGTTACAAAGTTAGAAAGGAATAATTTATTTACACGCCGAGAGACAGTCATTAAGAAAGAAATTAGTTAATAGAAGGGCGACAAGATAGAGTCTTCTTTGCAGGCCGAGGGCAGTCATTGAGTAGGCGAAAGGATAGTCATTAGCTATGAAATCAGTTATTCGCTTGCAAAAGGAGTACCTCACTAGAAAATGAGTTAATGATTGACGTGCAAAAAGAAAAGGTGTAAACGGTTCAGGAAAAGGAAATAAAATGCACCTATTGGGACACTCTTTGGTAAACAGCGTTTTGTTTCCTTGAATATAGGAAATTCATTTTGCTGGAGCGCAAATGAAATTGATATCGGTAATACATTTATTGTATTTTCACCTTTATGCAATGAAATATTATATTCCTTTTTGTAACAGCGCTATATACAAAATATACTTTGGCTACGTGACTGTTTGTAATTACCAAGTATTGCCAGTGGTACCAGGGGTTGTCTTCAGGTGGATGTAACACGTAGATCCGGCTTTGCATTCAACAATAGAATTGTCCGGTAAAGACGGCGACGTAAACTGGGGCTATCAAATAAATCAAGAAAATAGAAATCATGAAAAACATTCGAGCAGCAAGTTTATTCCTGAATATAAAAGAGTTAAATATATCAGTGAATAATAATGTAGGCTATAGACTGGTAATTTTATAGTACATACCTTATTGGAACTTGGGACCGGCGGAAGACTACCTATAATATAGATAAAGACAGAGATAGTTTGTGCAGTGATGTGTTCGAGTAAGGACGTTTTTTTGTTTTTACCTAGCGCTAGTAATAATCTAATTTGTTTCCAAATTTCATTTACAAAATAACATTAACAAATTGAAATAAAAACAATGACAAAAATATTTAAATGTACACAGCACCATATTATGATAAACAATGGTTACCCAGAAACGATACAAGATAATATTTATGTCTTAAATATGTTTACATGGAATTAACTTATCAGACTTACCCAACGAGGGAGGCGATACAGCATTCACTTCCACGCACACCTCATCTACATTTCTACAATGTATATACATTGTTACAATGTTGATGAGTATATTTTTATGTGTTATTTAAAGCATCCAACGATTGTTTGATTGATTAGGACTAAAATAATTTTGAGGTAGCTAATTATCGATTACCGTGTGTGTGCCTAACGACAGAATTCATACTACAAATGTACGTATAACACATAGGTACGGTGCACCAGACAAGTCCCCAGCACATGTTGTCCTGTCATATAACTTTACTGACACTATATAACAACACGTTTCGTCACAAATATGTTAATATAAAAAAGGAAAGAAAAGAAAGAGAAAAATAAATTTGACAGTTTTAACTCATGTAAGATATCAGGATTATAGTGGCGTTATTGCACTAAATATTATTTAGGCCATTCACCAATAGTCGCCACCAACATATTTTAACAGGATTTGTTTAGCATTGTCGATGGCTTGAACTAAGATTGATACATAGTAGCGATGTTTTTAGTAGGTTGTCACCAACAAATTGATAACAAAATTGAGGTCAAAGACACCACCTGCATTTAGATCTATATATTCTTCATTCAAATATCTACAAATATGATCATCCTTTCAACACGAGGTATAAAGTATTGGAAAAGGGTGATTAGATTTTGTTGCGGTTGTGCTGTACTTACGATGTTGTCGTCTTTGTTTGCATGCAGACATGTTTTTTTCCTGACATTGTCGGAGTGACCACGAAGCTTGCCATGTTTTGATTACCGAGTGTCTGGCCAACAGATATTTGTCCCGTTGAGATTCCAGTGTCAACTTGACCAAACTGCAAATCAGATCTGTGACAAAAAATAAAAATCTTTTTTTGTATTGAACAGACAGTTGATAAGCAAAATGTAGACGCACTGAAATATGACATTTAAATCTAATAATGATAATTTCATCAGTTGTAGTCTGCTAAGTCAATGTTTTTAAAATCGGATAAAAATCATCTTTGAATAGTAACATAAATCAAGCTATAGAAATACACGCTATGTTTGATTACTTTCAGATTATACTTTAGTATTTTTATATAACTACCAAAATATATGACGGAAGATGTACGTTATGAAACGTTTAAAATGTTCGTAATATCAGGTATATCATTTAAATAAGTTTAACTCAAAATGAGCAATCTCTCTTTCGTCAGACGGATAAAATTGTTTCTTTGAATTCTAAAGCTCCAATCAATTTGTATTTCTTGTAGAAATACAGAATAATAAAAAAGATATATCCGATCATAGAAATAGTTTAACAGTTTATTTTCTTCATTAGTCGAATAAAGAAAGGTTGCTTATTGTCTAAATCACATACTACAAAAGTAATTCGAGACCTTGATAGTGTACCCCGACTTACGGTGTGATGGCAGAACCTGTAACAGGAAGCGGTATAGCACACGGTTGATTGACAACACAAGTGATTGATTTCAGTAACGCTGTATCAACAAAAATGGGGACCCCCTGTAAATAAATAAATAAACAAACTAAATAACAAAATGTCAGGTTAATTCACAACACAAGAAGTGATTGACGTCAGTAAAGCTGTATCTTCGAACATGAGAGTTGTTGGTTAAAGAATATTTAATTTGACACCAGACACTACACATTATGACACCAGACACTACACATTATGACACCAGACACTACACATTATGACACCAGTACACATTATGACACCAGACACTACACATAATGACACCAGACACTACACATTATGACACCAGACACTACACATTATGACAACAGACACTACACATTATGACACCAGACACTACACATTATGACACCAGACACTACACATTATGACACCAGACACTACACATTATGGAAGAATTCAGGAAATCACTAACAAGGTGATTTGGCAAGTATTTCACATACCGAGGGTACCGAAGGCGATCCCGCAATAGGTGTTGATCCGTCTGCAATAGTAAACAAACATTTAAGCTCATTTAACATTTTTTGTAAAAAAAAAAAATGCTTCATAAAATAATTACGCGAATCTGATAATTAAACGTTACAGACATCCATTAATTGTATAAAAATAATACCATTGGCGCATAGTGTTCCGATTTTTCCTGGAGGACAAACACAAACGGGTTGGCTATTTTGTACGACACATACTCCACCATTTTGACAGTTCGTGCTATCGCAGATATTTCCTGTTAAAAAAACCGATTTTATTGATTATGAAGATTGTGGTCAAAACAAATGCGAGCGATAAGGATATTATTGTAAGTGTGTATATGAGAAATCGACATCATACCATCACAGGTCGGCCCTTGGAAGCCAGCCGTACACACACATTTTGCTGTAGGCGTGGATCCTGTGAAGTCAACATCGCATGTTCCTCCGTTATGACAATGGGTAGACTGACATGGCCCGCCTAATATTCAAAACGTATATAGTTATGACGGCTGGTAAGCAAATGAAATAAAACATTATTTCAAACGTGTAACTTACTTTTATTCTAAATTTTTTTCACATGTGTTCTAAAGTAATGTCATGTTTTGCTTTGATATTTTTTTTTTTGCATAATATGAAAAGTTAATTGTAATTTCAAACCAGAATTCCTTGGGTACTTGACAGGTCCGATTACTGTTTATGGAATCTTACTTTTGTATAAATATGTGTCACATATAGCGACATCACTTACCTGTTGATGCACCATTGTTTGGGTCTGTCACCTTGATAGTAAAACATTTGCTTTTGCCTTGTTTACTGAAAATTAATTGATTTTATTCAATAAACACGTTTTTTGTTATTTATTATTTATTTATTTGTTATTTTTAAGAAGTGTTATTTATGACAATAATTATTCCTCTCTATACTTTTATTTATGCATGCATATTTTAGTTTTTAATGTAAGACAGAAACAAATGTGATATACCACAGAGATGTGTCTATAAATATCGATGAAAATAATATATAAGTGACAACACAAAATTAGCATACCAGGACGAATTCATGACTCAATACACCAAGATCAAAGACACTGAAATATAATGGGAAAGACAAACAAGTGTTTGTACCTGCTTGTTGTTGGTTTCAAACAGATATGTTGGTCTCCTATCTGACCGTTGGTTGGCGCAAGGGTTACGGTAGATTGACATACAGGGTTTGTTGCACTGACAGTTTGAGTTGTCTTGAATACGTGGACATTATGCATCTGTCCATTGACGGTTTGCACTATATCAGGACTACAATGAAACGATAAAATTATTAAACACCACAAAGTATGCAGTCATTTGTTGCAATCTGGAAAAGATACTGTTTATGCCCTTATTTTTTAACTCCACACTGAAAGGTACAGAACTCTCTGAAACCGGTGTCTCCCATTACACGTGTCCCGTTGTAGTTATAAAAATAGTTGCGCATCGCGCCTATGCTTAAACGGGCAAATAATTTAATCAGATATGCTATGTAATAAGCACGTACACAGTAGCGGTCGATGTTGACCTGTTGTTTTTTCCATCTAAAATTTGCACCATGTCCTGGTGGAACAGAACAACATTTCTCGATAAAATGAAATGAATGATCGTTTCTCAATCTAAAATGACAAATTGTTTGAATTTTATATCAGTAAAATGTGAAGAGTTTGGCCATACCTTGAACAACCACTTTAAATGAACTAATATACTTGAAAAATCTTGCTTGTAAACAGACAATTAAAATAATACAATAGAAAACAACAGAATGCGCAAACACTATTACTTGCACAGAATGAGATGTTATGAATCCTGCCGAATATTTACCAGTTGTTTACTGAACCTCCAGGATTTGTCGATAGGTGAATATGACATGTAGCACCGGCCTTACATTCCACAACAGAATTGTCCGGTAACGATGGAGACGAAAATTGCGGCTGTGAAATAATACGGACAAACACTTTTATTTGTTTCTGAATTGGTGTACAATTTCAGTTTCTTGATGTAAATATATACAAGTATTGATTCTTTTTATATCATTTTTCAGTTTGCGGTATAACAAATGTACACCATAATCGCTATGATTGTTTTCGTAAAATACATGTTATTCAAAGTTAAATCGTATGATCAGCACGAAACACATTGTACAGCTATAATTACCTTTGTAATATCAGGATGTGTCGTTATCCCTAAAATATACAAGTATACATATATGATCAAATAAACACGATGTCTTTTATTTTTAATTGTACAGTAAATAAATATTCATGAAACGAAGACTGGTTTGCTTTTTCCGGAACTCATTGGGTTGAATTAAGTTATATATTGATTTTCGTAACAGCTTAGACGGTTATTAATTATTTTGAAAGACTGCAAAACGACTTCACAAAAGACAAATATACCAGATATGAGACCAAAACACACAATACACATTGTCTATCTATGTTTCCTACTGATTACCTATTATTCCAGTTTACATTTAAGGTAGGTATGTTGTTCGTCAGTTATTTTCACAATGAATGTAAATAATACTATGTCTAAATCTACTCACCAGCAGGCGGCGTTTTGGCATCCACGATAAAGCACATCTCGTCTACATTTCTATTGAATTTATACATTATATAGTTATATAACTACCTAACATCACAACATAATTAGCGTTCTACTTCACAACGGTAGTTAATATATAGATGCCTTAACAAAGAAAACACTCCAAATAACAGCATCAACGAGATACACTTTCAGCTAAAAATGTTATCCAGACTACGTTTGACATGTGGATGGAACAATAGCAACTCTGTCTTTAGAGAGCTTATATAAATTGTATAGATGTAAATATGTAGAATTACAGCAAAAACATGATGCAGCAAAGATTATAAGTGTAGATTAACAACTTATGTTTTTAGGGATATATAGTAATATACAGGTACATTTTATGTGTAGCTTAGCAATATGCTGTGTTGTTTAAGACATTAAAAAAATGAAGAAGTAAATATAATATAGTTATAAATATTATATAGATGTGAAAACGTGTAGATTAATAACTTACTGTAATGTTTCTTTTGTCTGCAGACAAACACGTTTATCCCCAGCACTAGTCGGTGTGAATGGAAATGTGGCTAGGTGTTGGTCAGTGGAAACGACAGACGGGTCAACAGTGGCGGATCCAGGAGTCACTCCATTGTCCAGATGTCCAAACTGAATATTGCTTCTACAGTTTCGAAAGTGAGAAAAAATCGTACTTTATATACGTTGATAGGCTTATTATCTGATTGTTTTAGAAAAAAAACATTGAACATCTACTTAATAAAAGCAACAAGAAATATTGAATTTTAATCCAGAATTTAATTGAATACATACGATGTCACCGATGAACCTGCCACGGGTACTTGAATCTTACATTCTTCACCAACCGTGCATGATATTCTCTTTGGTAGCACTGTATCGACGAATCTGGGGTCAGTCTTATAAAGAAACACGGCGTAATATTAATCGTACAGCTCTTAGTCACGTGTAGATGACCAATATGTTTACTAACATGTACTATTTAACTATTGGAAATAATGTGTTCTTCAATTACAGCATGGTATATCTTAGCATTTAGGGCAAGCAACATTCTCAAGTATATGGTTGTATTGCCTATTTAAATGTACTGTATTCAATATATTGAACATAATGGTATGATCGCAAGATATGACTCTGTCATGCTCTGGTCTTTCTACATTGAGTTTAGATATAATATGTATTATGTTAATGTCGATACGCCAAAATTATATCATACTCGACAAAAGATATAATTCTAGACTTTCAAGAGTAAGCCCCTTTATACATTTTCTGTTCAGATGCATGAATATATTTTATCCTATTAATTTTACTAACTGTTTTTCCCCATTAATACAGATACACTGTTATATATATAACAATGTAAAATGTTATCAATTATTACGTCATCAACAAAGAATTCAAAAAATTGCAAATAGCTATTTACATGGCGTATTATTTCCTGTTTATACACATATTTCAAATGACGACAAACAAGCGATATTTAAGTCATTTCCTATTATTTGCTTTATTAACGATTGGTAACGTAGAAATCTTACGTTTGTTCCGGAAGGTGATCCTGGTATAGGAGTAGAGGCATCTGAAACAATTATTAGTTTTGAGATATTTAATAAAAGGGGATTCCGTATACACATCTATGTTATTGTTTTTTGCACGTGTGTTTCCTTTTCCCTATTTTTTTGGAAAGCTGAATCCTTAATCAACAAGACAATGAACATTGAAAAAGAAAGCTACAGACATATCGATTTCGAAGTCTTAAGTGAATCGGTCTATCTAAAAATTATGGCAAACTTTCTAGTTGTATTCAATATTAAAGAAATCAATATAATAGGTTTAAAATAAGATGATACAATTCCTGCTTTCATTACGGTGTTAATTTCATGATACTATGTATTTTAACAAGCAAAGAAGAAAAACGATAAGAAGTAAAAAACTAAACTATTATAAAGCCAACGGACAATGACAGAATGTGAACTCAAATCTACACACATTGAACCGCTACGAACAAATGGGAAAACATCATGAACAACACCAAAACTCGTCATTGATGTGATGACATTGACAGTATGTCAATTAATTAGCTACAGGTAACTTGAGGAGAAATGTTGTGCTTTCAGAATATTTGTATCATGAAAAAATAAGTATATACGTTTAAAGCAATATTACAAACAAGGAAAAACTGTCATGTCACATTTTGTATGTAGTAAGAAAAGCATAACTTAAATGGCTTACTTACCAACAGCACAGTCACTCCCTTGTTTACCCGGGGGGCACAGACAGAAGGCACTGCCGTCTCGTATAATGCAGACCCCACCGTTGTTACATGTTTTTGATGCACACAGATCATCTATTGAGTGAAAATCGGGATAAGCGTTTTGTATTTTTATCTTAACACATGAAAAAGTGTGTCATAGAAAGGGCAATCTGTTTTAGATGCTACGACTGTGTTATTATATGCATTACAGGAAATAATAAGAAAACATATTATTTCGACTTTATAGTGATTATTCAACGTAACGCGGTGGTTGGCTCTGCTTGTGGACTATCAGATATAGATATTCTCTGAGGTTGGCCGTAGCCTTGTAGCTCAAATTTATTTTGACAGGGTTAACATGAAATCGTATTTTTGGTATATATTGTCTGTTGTAGCAAAGGGTTCTATACATCTCGCTGTTTTCTTCATGATCGGAACACTTTAGACATGGTTTTTTTAACCTTGATGAGTCTTTTAAGGACGAAATGGCAATACGGTGCAATAAAATGTTTACTTTGTGTGTATATTTGTTTTTTCTTCTTTTTTATTGGTGGTGAGGGAAGGGGTCTGCATCTACAAACAAACTTTCATTTCTCCGTATTTCTAGTGATTATTTTTTCCGATCACTAATGGAAGATGTCTTCCATGTTTCTTAATGATCTTCATTTAGCTGCAATTATTGTGAAATATTGACAGATACTTCAGTGTTTTCCATATACTTACTTGTGTTACACGTTAGACCTATATATCCTGGTTTACACTGGCATGTTGGAAAACCTGATCCTGGAATACATGTTCCTGTTGTTAATGGACATGGCAATGTGATACACGGGTCCTGGTCTGAAATTGAAGTTAGCCAAACATAAAGAATATATTTTTATTCAATTTCATGACACAATTGCTTTTTCCAAAACTCAGGTGTCAATATACACACACATTTCTTTCTATTTAATCATCCATTCTCCTGTTTCGAAAGCCGGTTTGCAATCTTGAGAATTAAGAGTTTTATATATCTCTGATTACTGAATTACTAAAACAATTATTTCGACACATAATTCCTATATTTTTACAAAGATTAATCAATTTAAATTGAATATGATAAACACGAGACTTACCAATATGTAAATCGTAGCAACGAGACTCCGTGTTTCCCCTTGAAAAGTAGAAATGAATCATAAAAACCAACAAAATATTGATATTACATTCATAATTAGGGACTATAACGGTTTTAGCCTTTTGAAGCCATCGAATCCGTCAAAATCCAAATCTTGAACAACATTTTCAAACCACTGGCCAGTTGAAATTTAGATGAATTGTTGATTTGAAAATAAATTCTATCCAAAGGCTCAAACCATACAGTCTTTTGCCGAGCTACTCTTTTAAAGAGAACTTAGATACAGTAACGTAATCAGTATTTCCTCTTGTTGTTTAAATGATAAATCAATTTTTGAATTGGTTGTAAATATACATGGTATAGGAGTAGATTCTACTTTGTTAAGAAAATGTTGTTTTCAGTTAGATATTTATATTGCGTTCTCCCTTACCCACTAGTGATTGGTGCTACCTGGAAGCAAATATGTTGATTGCCTACAGTGTCCGATGGGAGTCTGATGTCCGTTACACACGTCCCGTCAGTGTCCTTGACTGGGGCGAACACATTGATACCACCAGAAGTAGTTCCTTTCTCGGCGACTCTGGGATCGCTAAGGCAAGCAAATACAATCAAGCTAAGTTAATGTCAAAAAATGTCCTCTTAATTATTGTATGGCATATTTTATATTCCCTTACGTTCAAAGTTACAAAATTAAAAACAACAACAAACAAGAGATCCCAGAGGGATCTTGGCGCCCACCATTGTACCGTCTTCATTAGTTCTTTGTCAGTTCGATCTTTTCCCTTCTTTTCTTTAATCTGCTTGTTCAAGGGGAACCTACATATAAAATTTGGGAAAGATCTCTCCAGTACTTCCTGAGGAATAGCCATACATGTAACAAACCTTCACTGTCAAAATCAAAGATGGCTGCCTGTCGGCCATTTTGTTTATCTGATCAGTCTCAAAAGTAAATATGCACAACTAGGGACCAAGGGAAACCTACATATAAACTTTGAGAAATATCCCTTTGGCACTTCCTGAGAAGAATTGTTTAAGGGCGGACCACGGACCACGGACCACGGACGCAGGGCGATTAGAATAGCCCACCAGCCCACCATCATCCACTTATGTGAACTAAGGTACCATAATTTGTTTCGTATTGCACTCAGTTTACTAAGATTATAATGATATTTTTCTAATCAATTTTATTTCACGTTGAAATGCACCGCTAAATCCGCTAACGAAGATCTTATTCAACAGTAGTGTTACGTACCACTGTGATCCTTTAGGAGCAGTATGGATGAGGATATGACAGGATTTGTCTTTTGAGCATTTGACCACTGACCCATCGGGGAGAGTGGGTTCTACAATCTTGAAGAAAAAATCACAGTACAAATAAAATGAGAATTCGAACATAAATAATTACGAACAGACAAACAATGCGAAGCGAGGAAGCATAAAAAAGGCAAAGACAGCATGAACACACGCATTTATATAAAAACAAAACCTAAAAAACCGAAGACGAATAAAACAAAACACTAGTGTATCGCTTTTGTAAAGTTAACTGTTTTCAAATTGTTAAATGAAATACATGTACATGTATAGCAGAACAACCAGCCTAGATATGACTTGCAGTAACATATCAATAAATGTTTACTAAATTGTGAACATAAAACACTTCATTCACTTTTATAATATATGTACTATAGTGACAAGAACGTGTAACTATACCTGTTGTCCAGAAGACGTTGCAGTGATTCCAGCTGGAAGCGAACCAATCACGTTCACATTAAAACACACAGTCTGGGCAGTGTTTCTAAGAAAAAAATAAACAAATCAAGGGTTAATTATTAAAGGAGTGTTCATGATATTGTAGTTTACATGGAATCCAAAATATGTTAGAAAGAGAGAGAAATAAGATATAAACAATTTCGTTGATTGTTTAGACATCATTGGCTTGTGATTTCAGCCTTATCGGACCAATGTTTTAAGAAATTGTTTATCATAAATGAACAGAATGTACTGACTGACCCTGTCACGGTAGCAGTTTGAACACATGACGTATGGCTTCCCACTGTCGTACTCGTCACTGTGACGTCACCTTTGTAGGTTCCTGGTGGACTTCCTGGAAGCTGGTGCGGAGGCTGGGGAACTGACACCTTTCCAATCTGTGTTCCTGGGTCATTCCAGACTGGGGTAAGAGTGGGTCTGAGAAATAAACACATTTTGTATATAGAGATATTGTATTATCAACATGCAGTATAGATAATGTTAACAAACATACGACAATTCTACGCGATAAAACAGTACAAGATATTTGGTTTTTACATTTGTAATTCTTATTGAATTGCACTAACCACGATATAATAGCCCATATTAAAAAGGATAAAGCTGTTAGTAGGCAGGCAGTATTCCCATAGAATATATATATATATATATATACATCCGATATAGATTTCTACATAAATACACATTAAAATGAAACCTCAGATGTTAATCATTTTCAACTAATCAAAACTTTAAGTATTTTTGTACATTTCTGACATTTAAATTAGGGTCAAATTTCGTTTTGATCTAGGTTTACGGATTTCATGAAATTTTACAAATTATTATCAATTTTAAAAGCAAACTTGCATCTTAAGATATATAAAAAAAAACTAGATGCCTATTGTTTGCAGATGTTTTACCACATGTTTAAAAAAAAGACCAGACTGGCAACCATTTGAATATCTGGAAACTGCCATTCTGAAAGTTAGATTTATCAATAACAGTGGCATTGCATCGACATGTTTCACTGTAGCAAGTTGATTTTTGCTGTGCAAATTTAAAATGTTACAATTATTAAAATAATATGCAATAAAGCGGAAAAGTATACAACATAATTCAATACTTATTTACTGAAGCTCTTTTTAATTTTTTATCCTTTAAAAGGTGAGCAATAACACAAAAAGTAATGTGGCTAAAACAGAACTTCCCGACCATTTGTTTTCCCTGCCTTAGGAAGAGAAACACACTTGATTTTGATCAAATAAATAATACAAAAAGTTTACTTGTAGAACGTTTTATATCATTCGTTAAAGATGGAAAAGGGTAGAAAAATAAGTATTGTTAATCAAATAAATAAGGGGTAAGGGAAAGTTAAATTGTTTTCTTGAGAAAAAGTATAAGTTAAAGAAGTTTCAATTCCATGATTTAAAAGTAAAGACTTTTTTTTATCAATTTCGCTAACATTCGAGATTTCTGTTAACACACTATTCTTATAATTTGTTTTGCATAGTACCCATTGCATTTTCTATTTTGCCAGTAACTCCTTTTCCCTAAAAATACAAGAAAAATGTTTTTATATAAAAATGTTTACATCACAAAAGACTACATCCTTAAATATATTTTCCATATTGATTTGAACATACGGGTTGTTTGGATCTCCTGTTATTAGGAGAGGTACATGACAGACGGTGTTGACCACACAGGATACGGTATCGGGCACAACGGTGTCGGTAACTACAGGAGGGGAGCCAGCACTCTGAAATGGTAATCAGTGTGATATATATACAAAACAAGAAAAGGTTTTGGGCATTGCAGTATCAGTAACCATAAGAGTGAGGTGAGGGGTGGGGGCACGGAATTCTGAAAGGGGCTTTGAATTTTATATACCTACTACTGTAAAACGGAAAATGTTTCCTTTTTTCATATTTTGTCATTGTTAAAATCACAATGGGCGAAAACTGTGAAATAGATAGTTCAAGAGTACCGTTAAATGTATAAAGTCGAATTCAGCAGTAGAAAGTGGGGATTTTGAGATTTACAGTACAAGGGATACAATGTTTCGTAATAACGATCGTAAACTGTAATATAGGCCTACGTGAAGATAGGTTAGGTCCCGTGACCCTCTTCGATCCTAATTTGATTAACTGTCATTTCCAGAACCAAAAGATTATTCTCAATCCGCAAATCCCATGTTTGGATATTTTGATACTAATGTATTTATTGATTTTTAAGATAAGAAAATTAATATTACCATAAATCAAGAACCAACTCTGCGGGATATAAAGGCCACGTAAACCAATCGATGACGAATCGTAGTTTGGCGAATCAATAATAATTCATTATTAAAAGAAATATACGTATTTACCGGTTGTATCGAATTTCCAGTCGTATCGCCGACATTATGAGCTCCAACTTCAATAAAAAAAATAGGATTATTAACTCGATTTTTAGTGTTCGATTTTTGGAAAGGTATGTGAAGAATCCCAGACTAGCAACATTAGGAATATCACTGCATTGGTATTTCTCTGTTGAAGTATTGACAGCTTGAAAAATTAGACAAAAACAACTGCGCCATATGCGAGAGCGATGATTAATTAGACATTTCCTCTGTAATCTAACTAACACAAGCAGAGCTTGAATACTTTATGCTTCAATATTTCCTGAAAAAGTATTAATTTGTATCTTTGATCACTGATTGAAATAGAAAACATACACACTTTTAAATACAGCAACAATAATGCTTCGTATTTAATTGACACTCTCATCCAATGTTTAAACGCTATAATATCTAATAATCATTACCCTCAAAAGTTTAATATTAATAACCTCAAACCAAGTAATGTACTATAGCTATATTGTAATGCTTTATTCACACAGGGGGCCGCATAACTTACCTGTACTACAGTCCGGTCCAGAGTACCCGGCGGCACAGGAACACGTGGCGGTACTACCTGACGGATCTCCTGTACACAGTCCACCATGTTGGCAGTTCTTACTCTCGCAGGGCGTTGCTGCTATAATTATAAAAGGAAAAGTAAAACAACAAATACAAAAATATTGACAAAACGGTATTGTCAAAAAGATTACTAGAAATGTATTATTAACATTTAAAATCTTTCTTGTTTTTCTATTTTCGTTTTCAATAAACATCATTTTGTAGACTTAATTTCAAAGTTTCACCCACCTCCTTGCATTTTCTTTAGGTGAAAAGTAAATTTTAAAGAACGTCATAAAAACATGACGTATTTATCAACGTCATTTTCCCCTATGTTTTAAGCTGAATGGTAGAAAATGATCTATACAAAGCAATATAAGCCGACCGAGGTAGACACTAAATAGACAATGTTCACATATATTGATGATCGCCCTTGAATGTACCTGGAGATCCTACGGGAACATGTAGATTGTAACATCGCTTTTCACCTGTAGCGCTAAAAGAATACAAAAGCATAATTATTCGAATTGTGAATATAAGTTGTAGTAAAGGTATAATGAAAGCACATTATTATCTTGATATATTAATTGTAATTGGTATTATTTCAAATAATATAAATATAGATAACAATGCAATTCAAAACTGAATATAAATACTTATCGGGCTGATCTCCTTGCACTGACAGTCAGTTGAGTATTATCACCAAATAACCACGCACTATCATTTACAGTAATATCACTGAAATTATGGAAGAGATCCAACCTTCCTCGGGACATGTGGATCGTTAAGTGTATTTGAGAAGTCCTTGAAAGCCTATACAATGTATATTTAAAACTGCTTTAAAGCTTCATACTTACAAATGAACCTTTCATGTTTTACTATGTCCTGTTTTACTGTGCATGACTTAGAATATTGTTGAACCGCTGTCGATTTCTTTTCTTTAAAGTATTATAGAGCGCTATACATTTTGTTTACTTTTATTACACATTGCAGATATTGAAACCCTTGCCTGTTAATTACTAGATGAATATATATGAATGAGTTTAATATTTACCTTGGCAATGCAGCCGTCAGACAGATATGCCTATCCCCTTGTCCACTCGGAGTGAAGGAAACGTCCGTTCTACACTCCCCGTTTGTTGGTAAAGTAGGGCTCATAACATGAAGACCACCAGGAATAGCATCGGCTGTGACCGAGGGGCTGTTGAATAACATTAAAATATGGTTATCTTTTATTTTATTCCGTTAAAATTTGATTAGTTTGTCTTCAATGCAGACATTTTGAAGTCGATTTGTTATTGCCATTCAATTATACTATGAAAACAAATTTTGAAATATTATTTCTTTAAAAAAGTATTTATGATTATTGCATATCATAACAATAAAAAAACATTGAAACATCTACTATATTTTCGCTGAATATACATATAAAACTGCTTGCTACATGGACTTAATTGACAGTGTTAAGATTTCTTATTGTCAAATAGTAATTCCATATCGTTTACAATTTGTGTGTCATAATTAAGATTAGAATCTTTACGGCAGATTTGTGTTAAAGCGTCCTCAAAAACGGTGTAAGTAGTATGCCAATTTTTACGTTATTAACGACAAAATACATTTAATAACATTAATAGAAACTGTAGTGTAGTAAATTGCAAGCAATCTGGTTGGTGCAATCCTAAATCAACATGCTGTTTGATTTCTATTGTATATTATTGAGAAACTTGAAACCGTTGCTTCGACGTAAAATAAGATTTCTATACACATGAATATATAAGGTAGGTTATGTTTTACCATCCCGCTACAGGGTCAGGTGTTTGATGTAAGATCATGTGACAGGCTTTGTTGATATCACATGATACCGTCGATCCATCTGGAAGTGTCGGTATTTTGAAATGTGGGTTACTCTGTGAAAGTAAAAATATCTAAATGCATTGTTATAACTTTAACATATTACAAAATATTCATGTTATACACATCGCCATTTTTATATGGGTTTTTTTGTAGTTAAATGGGTGTTTGATTTTATTTTTGTTTGAAAATATTTCAATCACGGCATCTAACGAAAGAAACGCGGTATATTGTTGTGTCAGTTTTATTCATGTACCATGTACTATTTTGTTCAATTAATTAGTGAATAACAAGAAGGTATAAAACATCATCATCGGGGTTTCTGACATCTCAGTTTATATAAAGTAAAATCATATAGATATCATTGTATAGCGATATCCCAAAGTCAAACCAATGCTTCTCTTGAATGTGTTTCAGACACAAGACTAAAGAAAATCCTAAATGTATATAGCTTTGTTACATGTGTACTTACTGTACTGACGACTGGTGTTGAACCTACAAGTTATTTATACACTTTATAGATATATATCAATGACACATTCTTTACAGAGTATATATAACCTATGTTGGATGTTTGCGATACATTAATAATGTTAAATGATATACAATTAGGTAAATCAAATGGTTTGTGATGAATTCATATTGTCCTATTAGATAAGATGTTTTTATCCATCTGTGACACATGAAAAATAACGTAAGTAATTTTTCTTATCAGTAATTGTGATGTACATGCACGGAAATATGTAGAACATACTTTAAATGCCATACCTGGGTTCGTGATATGCACTGTAAAACATTGTTCGTCAAGTCCAGTCCTTCAACAACAACACATATTAGGAAAATATTTCATAACAGAGTCATTTGTTTCATTAATACATGTACCAATGAAGCAGAAAATTAATAAAAGACATCTTAAACATTACGTTAAACGCAGGGAGTAATCTTTATTTCAACTGAAAAATATATAAAACAATGACTATAATTTATGCGAATGCCATACTTTATTGAAACAAAAACCAAATTAGAATATCATCCGCATATTATTCAAATATATAATTCACAATAAAATCGGAAAATTGCTCGAAATACGTCTATATTTATTTCAACATAACGCTGTTACTCACTGACTAGATACAAACAAAATGCCAAAATCAATACCATAATCTACAATGATATGTAAAGGACGCGTCGATAAGGATTTAAGCGTGTTTTATCAATATATATACATGTATCAGACGTAAGTATACTTTGTTCATGTGTGTAGACCACTGTATATACACACTGGCTCACTATTCAGAAACGAATCCGGACTTTAAAGGCGACCTGTCGATTTATGTATTAGAATAACTTTACGCCACACGGAAGGTTTAATAATCTGTCTGACGCACTGGTATAACAAGACTGGATATCAGGTAATTATGTCAGGATATGTGTTCTTTGACCTGGATACTCTATGGAAACACAATTTTATAATACTATTCTAGAACTCACTATTCAGATACGAATCCGAACTTTAAAGGCGACGTGTTGATTTATGTATTAGACTGTCCTTAACGCCACACGGAAGGTAAACAATTTGTCTTGACGCACCGATATAACACGGTTCGATTTCAGGTAATTAGACTGTTTTATGAGAGGATATGTGTACATTGACCTGGTTAACTCCATGGAAACACAATTTCATCAATCGTATTCCAGATTTTGTTGTCGATATAACTAAAGTACTTACTATTTTAGACAAATTTATTACAGAGTACTTCCGCTCGATATAATTTACTATCCTTGTTCTATTAATAGCCATAGACGAATAGGTCAAAGTAGTATAATGATTAAGGTAGTGTACGTGTGCAATTGCCTAATAGAATCAACATAGGCACCACTAATA
>JAUMHH010175552.1:0-15619 GCA_032359455.1 Chlamys rubida
GCCCTAGTTGCCCGGAATCTTCAAAAACCTACGTCCAGATTATTTTTGGACACAGAAAAAAGGGTGTTCCCCGGGCAACTAGGGCAACACCCTGGGTCCGCCACTGTCTATCCATCTAATTTTATGTTATATACTCCACAGTCAGACCAAAATGGACTTAACATGACAATTGCGTAGACTATGGATTAGTCCAATACCTGTCCCAAATACCATGGTGATATATTATTATACATGTGAGTTTGTATGACTTCTTGATGACATAATCTGGACTATGCTCATATTGCTACTGATAATTAAAGTAGTGGAAGGAATATCTCAGTGTATTCACTTGAAACAGTATTTGGAACGATTGTCTTTGATATTGCGAAGTGACATAGTATGGACGTTTTTGGCGATGATTCGTTAGAACATAGACGTGCTATTGACGAAGAGATCACTTTGCCGATCCGTTTTGAAGTTCAGTAGACATAGTCATAGCTGGGTTATTGTGTTATTTATGTAGTTGGCCCTTTGTATAAGGGCCTAACGTCACATCCACAAACTATACAGAAGAATACATCTGATTAATATTTCCACGGTTGTTTCACATACATACCTATCATATTGGGGGTTCAACCGCGATACGTGGATATCGTTTTCAGTTTGGTAACCTCACACTTGGTCAGTAGCTAGCTTGGATTCTGTAGTTTTGTTTCAATACGCATGCGCAGTGAAAATGGAATTTTGACTTCCGTCAACAAACAATTCTTCAGACGCCGACTGTAAAACTGGCTGTGTTTTGCATGAGGAACCTATTTCCATCTGTCAGATGGAGGACGACGCACTTGAACGGTACTTTACGTAGCTTTGTGTATTTCTAGATATCGTGGTAATGCGAAAGAAATTAATACGAATGCAGTGAAACCACGGAATTAGATTATATTGCTATCTAAGTCCGTGGTGAAACTAAACGCAATGTTCAAAAGTTGGTTGTAAAATGTACTTATTCAAATGTAGTCATTACAGTAGACTAACTGCATTCGGTTCAGTAATACCCGATCCCCGCTCTACCTACCTACAATGTTTTGATGTCGAAATATACTTAATTTTAAAGTCAGGTCAACACTAGGCCTACACCAAAGTCGGATCAATACCCAACATGAGTTATTTTTCACAGGAAATGCTTTATTTCTTTAAATATGTTAGCAGTTCACATGTTTAAATTATATCGCATTATAATGCATACTGTAGTCTTACAATATAACAGGAGATGGACAAATTAATGGCACCAGGGTTCGAACTTGAGACCCTCCGAACTCTAGACGGACGCTCTACCAATCAAGTTATACCTGGTTGCCGACAATCCAGGCAGTCCAGTTCTGATACATATTTTGCCTCCCTCCTTTTTTCTAAGTCTTCCCCCCTAATTTAAACAGATCTAATACACTTTTAAAAATGCAGACCTTGTACCAACAATTATTGTACACTCCCACTGCAATAAAATCAGAAGGACAAGCACTTTTAATATGAGTATATGTATGAATTGTATCTTCATTTTGAACATATTTATATTATATGCATTGTTGACAGGTCTGCAATATGCAATATACCAATCTTTCTTTTTCAGACTTGCAATTGAGGAGATCCTTAAAGAAACAAAAAGGGGAGCTGAAAGAGCCAAAGAATTTGGTGCATTAGGATGGTATGTTTGTTAATATAATAATTTGATAATAATAAGCCCAAAACTTTTCGTGTAAGTGTAACCCTTTTATAGACTTATTTCTTCGTTTCATTTTGAAATAGGAACTTCAATTCTTTGATCCCTGTACCACTGCAGAGTTCCACTGTACATACAGCAACCTCTACTTAATTTCATTTCGAATAAAACTGTAGCACATTTGAGCCAGGGCACTTCCGTTGACCAGGTAGCTCAGTAGATTAGAGTGAGGGTATAATGATCCAATGTCCAGGTAGCTCAGTAGATTAGAGTGAGGGTACAATGATCCAATGTCCAGGTAGCTCAGTAGATTAGAGTGAGGGTACAATGATCCAATGTCCAGGGTACGGATCCTGGTCTAGCCTGGCTGAACACTCGGAAAGCTGTTGTTGATTATATTTTATTTCATCGTTATAATTTAATCAGAACACCAGATATTGTAACAGTATCAGTTTCATCATTACGAGTGTGAACATGTATTATATATATATTATAACTTCAGTAAATTGATCCTTACAGACGAAGAAATAATATAAAAAGAAAAAAATCTTAACAAGACATCTTTATAGCACTTTCATCTCATCAAGTAGATTCTTCAGACTGTTTATTTGAAGGAGAAATTATGACGTCATATAATATATCAGCATACATTTGATTGTTGTCTTTAATGATGCAGGCAGAAGCCACCTGCTCCAACAACAAACAAGCGATTCCTGACCAACATGATTCTAAGTTCTGTGAGTGACTCAAACAGGAAGAAAAGAAAACATCCAAATGATTCAAATTCACCAAAGGAGGACAACTCTGAAAATAAATTAACAACTGAAAAGGACAAAGATGATAAAAGACATGGACCTGAAAAACATAAGCATAAGAAGAAGAAAAAGAAACACGATCATTCTGCTGGAAGTCCTAAAAGTAAACACAAACACTCTTCAAAGAAGCATAAATCTGGACATAAACATAAGAAACACCACAGACATAAGGACAAGGTGAAGGAATGAGTGACAGAGAGGAAGACAGGACAAGCTGAAAAAATGAGTGACAGAGAGGAAGACACAACAAGCTGAAGGAATGAATGACAGAAAGGAGACACCAGCAATTTCTTATAGAGAGACATAGAGTTACAGGGATATTGGTAGATTATATAATTATGTGGGCATGAAAATCAGAAGTTTTGAATTTGTAAGCGAAGAAAACAAATGTCAGTTGTGTATATAAGAGACTGGACATGGAAATGTTCAGAAATAAATGGCCTGTATCTTCTTTCCTTAGGATATTTACCGTAAGTGAGAGCGATGGGTGGATGTCATGTGTGCTTGATTGTGAAAGAGGATGATTATAACGTTTAATTTGCAAAATGTACAGGTTTGAAAGATGTATGATGGACAATTTCAGCATGACTGAAAAAAGTGTAATTTAAAAAGTGATAGGCATTGTAACGTAGTATATATGATACACTGGACATAAGTAAAGAATTTTACCACTTGAATTTTCATACCTGTGGAAATTGATGACATGTTGTATTAATTGATGAAATGCGAAAGAAATGCTCACACTTATTACTGTCTCAGATTGATACCTGTAGTTGTTAATAATGGACAGAGAAATAGATCTCAAGGCAGCAAAATACTGGTATGAAATTGTAGCATTATTTTTGTTTCCTTATTTATCTCAATACTAGCACCAATTTGAAAGTAACACAGTTTGGATATTCCTTCATAATTAATGAATAGAAATTTTATAAAGAAATTGATGCTATTAATATTTTCTGATATTGAATAGTTTTCCACATATTTTTCATATTTAGGAGGGCATGCCTAGTGATGTTTTTAGAATATTTGTTAATGATATTAGTATTGGTGTATGTCAAGTGAAGTTATCTCCCTTCAATTTTCATCAAAAACTTGGTGGTAAAAATAGTAGTGGTGAGACAACAAAATGAATCGAGGAATCTTTTATTCAGAAACATGGCATGTAAAAGTCAGGACTTTTAATAAAATACCAGTTTCTACACTTTTATATTTAATCAAGATTTGGTTAAATATTTGACATCTGAATTGTGCAGTTTTAATGTGTGTGAAGGTTGATATTATGCATTTGTGAAGATATTAGATGCTCAAAACTGTCATGCTCCAAATGGTTTCGCCCCAATTTTTGTTCACATTGCCCCAGTTTACTGCTCAATTATAATAACCAAATATGACAGGCTGTTTCATCAACATGTTTACTATTAAGAAAAAAAGCTACAAAACAATATAAAGGCTCAACAGTCAGCAAACTCCTGTCACTAGTGCTGTCTGTAGTTTAAGTTAAGGTAACAAAAAGAATTACAGGAGAACCTCTGTATAGACGGCTTGGTCTCTGGGAAATATTTTGTATAGAAATTTCAGATCTGTCCCCTTAAATGTTGACTGGAACTATGGTTTGATGAAATAGGCTATACAGTTTGTTCAAATCAATGGCCTAGACCCACTTTAAAGGTAAGAGGGATCAAATTTGTTTTAAAAAACCCAACACTTTAAAATAACTTCATTTGGATAACCATGAAATATTGGGTAGTAAATGTGCTAAATAAAAATAAAAAAGCAACTTCTTCTGTAAAACCAAAAGGCCTAGAATGATGATATCTTGGCCGGTAGTATTTTCAAAGTCGAATGCACCGGTAAGCTATTTGACTGGTTTCAGGCGAAAACAAACTGACCAGTCGCTAGGCTGAAAACTGTCCTTTGAAGATTACAGCATCCTCGATGTCCAGGAGTTACGCTCACCTTCGCTCTCTGCACCCCTGGAATGTGTCATAGCAAAAGCGAATTAAGGCTCAGTGTGTGCCACCTTGTGGGTGAGACAAGAAGGCTAGTTTGAGCCTTTAATGTACATCAAAAGAATCTTGCTGTCGCGTAACGGTAAAACTTATTGGATTTGAAGTCGGGCGTCGCTCCTCTTTTGTCTTCAAAGTACCAGCCTAGTGATTTGTCTTACACCAATTAAATAGCTAGCCGCGTGCCTTCAATTTTGCTATGACATAATCCAGGGGTGCAGAGAGCGTAAGTGAGCGTAACCCATGGATATCGAGGATGAGATTACAGAGGAGAGACACCCACCGTAAAAGCCTGTCAGTTTTAATTTTACCTTTCCGCACGATTCTTTTGATGTACAACAAAGGATTTTACTTGTCCACTGGTATCCGCCACAAGGTGGTGCGTAGAGAGCCATTGACTTTGTCAAGACATACTCCAAAGATGCAGAGAACGTAACAGAGCGTAACCGCTGAATTTCCAGAATGAATCTTGCTTCATTTTCAAGGTTATTTGGGTTATACCTGTTAAAAATGAGGGCAATGTGCTTTTGAAATGTCATGACTGCACCGACAAATATGCTTCTATGAGCTAATTGTTGTACTTACAGCAAAATATAAAATGAGTCCGCTGTATGGTGATAACGTAATGTCATTTACATCATTACATCAATAGCTTTGGAGTAAAAGGTACGCTTTGGAGTTGATATTTCTACAAGGTCGAGAAAATGTCATTTCTTTAAATTAGTATATGTAAGGAACCGATGACGACATTTCCAGTAGCCTTCAATCTTGTCTTTTTCGTCATTCTGGTGTAGGTATTTGAAATAATAGATAAAAAGAACATTTTAAAACTGAAACCTCAAAACCTATAAAGATTCGTGATTAAAATGACGTTTTATTGTGTAAAAGCGGTCTTTACACTTGTATGGTATAATGCAACCCTAAACCTTTCCAAAGAGGCAGAAATCATATTCCACACAAAAAAATATAGCAGCATTTGATGGAAATTATTGCACGTGTAGCGAAATCCACGGAAGTACTGACATTGACAATGATTTTGTTTCAGTGCGGAATTGCACAAAGCAAATTTGATTGCTTAAACGTTGCCACAACCGGTGTATAACGTTTTGGGTACCAACATCACTTATGCTCTCTACAACACAGTATCGTCTGGCTCTAAATACAATACGAAAACAAAACAGCGTAAGTGAGCGCAACTCCTGAAGTATCAAGGATGGGATACCAAAGTTAAGTCTTCGTCAATACCTGTACACTGCGATAGCGAAACTCCTGATTGCTCAATACCTTACCCCCACTTGGTAGACTACACGTGGTGAACAGGAACCGAGTGGACTGAACCGAACAAAACTAGGTGTTTCATAGAGATTTCCTGAACTAACGCCACACGCGATACTGATGTCTCGTGTAGCCAATTATGTTACAGACACTATACATGTAAAACACAGTGTGTTATCCTAGCAGACAATGATATCCGTAAAATTGACAAGAAATCAGGACAACCGTAAAATTCATTCCTCCTCTAATTTTTGAAATTCCTGTAAATAAGGGGTTTTACACACATCCCTTCTGTTTCAGCAGTAAATAAGACCCATTTTGATTTCCACCTTTTTGGCTCCTGTCATCGTCATAGGACAAAATAGCTGTATGCTGCAGTGTTTTTGGCATTACCAAATTTCATAGGGGCAATCGCATGTGTGTTTACAGTAACATTGTAAAGTGGATAGACGACTCCGGTAGAAAACTCTGGTTGGTTACAAGTTATCTGTCGCTCAAAAAGACTGCGGCTATACAGGAAGTCCGGGTGACTACGAGTGTACCTGTAGTAACGTGTAACCTCCATTAGCATGAGATAGTGGTGTGTTACTAAGGATACCAGTCGTTTAATTAAAGTCACGTTTATGACGAAGTTTGATAGTTAGGTACCCATTATTGTCGTAATCTAGGTAAATGATTTCTGCCAAATGTTCTCGATATTCTTTTAATTCAAGATAAATCGTCAACGTACTAAATTGAAATTTCTGAAATAATCCTTAAACAGTGTCGGAAGAATACAAAAAATATATATAAAATCGGATGGGCAGTAAAACTGCTTTGGAATACGGACAGTATTATTCGTTAACAAAGTCCAACATAATTTCAAAAATCTTATTTCATCCGAATTATATGATTCTGTACGTATTCCTTCAATCACAGTGGATGTGATTCAAATGAAAAATACATTTTTAGGTATTTCAGACAAAATTGACCGGTATAGGAAATGTTTGAGACGTGTAAGGTACCTCATGATCAAGCGACCATGCATTTCGAACTCGATGTTACAGCGACTCATTGCACTAAGAGTCGCCGATGTTTCTGACTTGACATTACAGTGACGTGCTGCATTACGAGCCAAATATTTCTGGCTAGAGAATACAGCTAATAAAAACTAAATGTTGAAAGTGTTTTTGAAGATAATTTTACTCATGTGAAGTAGAAACATGAAACGGACATATAGGTAACTTCAGACCAAATTTGGTAACTAGAACACAAGACATTTTAACATCTCTTAAACGGTGATTAATATATGGTTGTTTGAAATTTTAATTTCAAAGCTTTTAACCTACGTTGACCTTTGACTCTGGCTAGCATTTAAAGTTGACATTTGACCTCATTACTGTAATAAAGAAAAAGATTTGCACTGCTGGTCTACATAACATACTAAAGTATCATGACTCTAGTCCAAATGGCTCTTAGGATATTGTTGTTTGAAGTTTTTAACATATTTGACCCCTGTGACCTTGAAAGCAGTTCAATGTCATCTTAATGAGTAAAATGTATAGCACTCCATCCCAGGTACCTACTGGCCAAATATCATGGCCCTGGGCCTTATGGAACCTGAGTTGAAGATTGTTAAAGCTTTTCACCCATATTGACATTTGACCCCCTGACTAGCACTTAAAGTTGACCTTTGACCTCATTGCTGTAATTAAGAAAAAGATTCGCACTGCTGGTCTACATAACATACTCAATTATCATGACTAGTTTAAATGCTTCTTAGGATATTAGTTTGAAGTGTTGAATACATTTGACCCCTGTGACCTTCACACTAGGTCAAGGTAATTTTAATGAGGAACCTTTATATCACTCCATCCCAGGTACCTACTGGCCAAATATCATGACCCTGGGCCTTATTGAACTTGAGAAGAAGATTGTTAAAGCTTTTAACCCATGTTGACATTTGACCCCCAACTAGCACTTAAAGTTGACATTTGACCTCACTACTGTATTTTAGAAAAAGATTTGCACTGCTGATCTATATAACATACCCAAGTGTCATGACTCCAGTTCAAATGATTCTTAGGATATTGTTGTTTGAAGTTTTTAACATATTTGACCCCAGTGACCTTGAAAGTAGGTCAAGAACATTTTATTGAGAAAGCTGTCTATAAATCCATCCCAGGTACCTACTGGCCAAATATCATAACCCTAGCTTCTCCAGTTCTTCAGTATTAGTCGTTCAAAAGAAAAAGTTGACGGACCGCGGACGACGGACGCCGCAGTTCGGCATAAGCTCTCGAAGTCCCTAGGGATAGAGCCAGATCCCAGGGTCAATTTTCATATATGACTATGTTTATCTCTTTATGCCTATCAAACAAATATATCTTGTTATGGGGTAGATATCTCAAGCGTTTCAAAGTTATGGCCCAGAAATTAAGTTCCTAGGGGTTGGGATTGTCCCAAGAGTCAATACTACATAATATATGTATTATCATTATATCTATCCCTTGATGCCCAAGCAATGGTATATATGGATATGAGGAGGTCGGGATCTTCATTATTTTATAGTTAAGACCCTGGGACTAAGTCTTCAAGGCTTGGGCCTGAGCCCAGGGTCAATTATAATATCATGATTGTTTCTGTCTCTTGATGCCCAGAAATGATTTATATGGCTATGGGGTGAGGATCTCAACCGTTTTAAAGTAATGATCCAAGAATTAAGACTGTAATGATGGGCCAGACCCCAGGGTCAATTCTAATATATGACTGTGTTTAACACTTTATGTCTATCAAAAATAGATATAGTTTTGGGTTGGGATCTCACCCGTTCAATGCTATGGCTGAGGAATGAAGTCCCTAGGGGTGAGGCCAGACCCTAAAGTCAATTCTTATATTATGACTGTGTTTTTCTATTTATGCCCAGTGATAGAATATATGGTTACGGGGTGTGGATCTCAACTGTTTCAAAGTTACGGGTCAGGAATAAAGTCCCTAAGGGTGGGCCACATGGTTACAGGGTGGGGATCTCAATAATGCCAAAGTTAAAAATTCTTTTTGTCCCCACCCCCTCAGATTTGGTTGGCCCTTAAACTGGTACAATTTTTAATCTTCACCACCTGAGAATGCTTCCATTTAGTTAATATGTGTCAATATCACATATCAGTATAGTGCTACGTATACCTGGTAAGCAATGCACATGTAATACTGCTGTTAAAATCTGAAAATGCATCAAGACTGCAAATAGGTTTGTCATTCTCACTCTTAGCAAGTAAAATGGAAGTTCTTAGAGAGACAAATACATGTGTATATAGTAGTGACATCGGTAGTGTGTTGGATCAGTAATGTTATGGTCCCGAGTTCGCCCCACACATGGAAAGGTTTGTTTTCCCTCCCAATGATTAATAATAATAGTATTGGCAGCAATACTAAATCCTAAACCAACAGTACTCTTTGCCTTAAGACCATCATTATGTATTTCTATTGCTGTGATATCGCTATGGCGGGTACTGTGGACGTCGCTATAGCGAACTATTATGTGACGTCATAGCTTATGATGTTGTAATATCGGCTTCAAATAAAGGGTCTGAAAAATAAAGAAATAAAAGCGCTAAAGACGTGTTGTTGAGTTTTTTCCTTTTTATATTATATATACCGAAAAACCCGTGTAATTTGCGCACCTATGTAATTTGCGCAGGTACTTTTTGAGGCTAAAAAACTGAAAAAAAAGCTTCTACTCGAATAATTTGCGCACCAAATAAAAATTTAAAACTAGAAATATGTCAGAATGACATGAAAGTCATCCCATCATTCTGTATGATCATTTTCCGATAAATCATTGACCAAGCTACAACGGATATATTTCCACCTGTCAATCAAAATGGTAAACAATGACCAGGTGCAAATACATACATGCTGTTCGGGTAGCCATTGAATTAATAAGAAAGCATGTCGCAAATATAACGTTAGCGTTGACTGACACCTCGAATGCGGGGAGATCTGCGAGCTGACACGGTCACCTGGCATGGGCAGACCAGGTAATTTGAATATAACGATGTTGTTTTCACAACAATATGTTTCAGAAAAGATTCAATCTTATATACGGATAAATCTTTTACTTTTGTTGTTATGAAATACACTTTTCAAAGTAGTTTTCTAATCGTCTGCAAATCCGACTGAATCGGTCATCGATATCGGCAGAATGTGTACGCATAAAGGCAGTCATCCGACGAGGACCGCCAACAGCCGAATTCCCTAGACATGAAGAACAACAAACAATTGTGATTTCAGCAATTCTCCTTCGAAAAGAAAAGATTGGAATGTATTTGGCTGTTTTGAACCCGTTAATATTTATTTTTCAAACTCAAACTTTTATCCTTATCTGTTCAATTCGCATGGATGTCACCTTGTAAATTCCTGATTCATACTCGGAACATCTTTAGGCTATATGTAATTCCCGTGGGAAATTTGGAACGCCTTTGGGTTTTATGCTATTCCTGTTTAAAAAGGAAATCGATATCTAAGTCAAGAGCTTGTAATTAGCGCCTGGTATATTCCGACAGAAGCAATACACTGAACAGCCCAAGACAACAGAGGTTAAAATCTGGGACTGAAACCGAAATGAATAGTCCCCATTGGGGTTCCCCAAGGGGTGACTAAAAAAGGTGTTCATGCTCCGAAAATCAATCTCTGAAAATGAAAGACCGCTTGGGATTCTTAGGATTTTATCAGTGAGTTCATAATTATTGTTTACAGGTACAATTGTATTGAAAACCAAGAAGAAACTGCGTAAAATGTGTATTTTGTTGTTTGTTTTCTTTGAAATATCTCATCACACATACGTGTGCGCATATCGGCATACATCAATTCATTTTAGCAATATTTTACGTAAAACATGTATTTGCTTACAAAAACATATCAATTAATAAGTAATTTGATGTGAAGTTACCGCTGGTGCATATATCCTGATGAAAGACATAATTAGATACCTTATAATTACCATAATTACGATCAGTGAAAAGGGCTCATCATGGCGGCTTGAGTATCGTCACTTAAAACCAGGTCATGTCACAGTTCAGTTTCAGTTTGGCGATGTTTTTGGCGAAACAATTTTTACATACTCTAAAATTATTACAAGAGGCCCAAGGGCCTTAGCGGTCATATGAGTTATATTATAGGTACTGCAGGTAGCTCAATTTCATTGTTGAGATGTGATGTGGAAAATTACATGTAAACTAAGTGAAATCAAAGGATAAGAGTTTTAAAATATTGGTAACATTTCCTTTGTGGCCCCGCCCTAGCCCCCGGGGTTGGACCAGGAATCCCAATTTTACATTGTAATACCCTCATCCACCAAAGATAATTCTGACCAAGTTTGAATAATTTCCTGCTGAAAATGAATAAAATATACCCAAAAGTGTTATTTCCCTATATAAACTATAGTCGTCTTTACCCCAACCCTCAGAGAGAATGGATGGCTTGGGGGTACTAAAATTCACAATTTAAATAAAGCCCCTGATGTTATTTCCATCCATGCACAGAAATTGACTGTAGTAACTCCTGGAGAAGAGGATTTTTGAAATATTGGTTAATTTTCCCTTTGGGACCCTGCCATGGCCCCTGGGATTGGGGTAGGAATCCTAATTTAACAATTTGAAACAATATTCCTAACAATATACAGGATGAATCTCACCAAGTTAGAACAATTTCCTACAGACAATTGTTGAAATATACCCAAAAGTGACATTTCCCCTTTATAAACTATAGTAAACTTTACCCCCTCCCCAATGGAGAACAGATGGCCCAGGGGTCCTAAAATTTACAATTTAAATAAAGCCCCTGATGATCTTTCCATCATTGCAGAGCAATTGACTGTAGTACCTCTGAGTCTGAAGGTAAGGATTTTTGAAATAATTATTAATTTTCCCTTTGGGGTCCCGCCCTGGCTCCTAGGGTTGGGGTAGGAATCCCAATTTTACAATTTGATACAATCTTTCTCTAAGGATGAATCTCACCAAGTAAGAATCATTTCCTACAAAAAATTGTTGAAATATACCCAAAAGTGATATTTCCCTATATAAACTAGAGTAAACTTTACCCCCTCCCCAAGGGAGAACAGATGGCCCGGGGGTGCTGAAATTTACAATTTAAATAAATTTATAAGTCTGGAGAAGAAGATTTTTGAAATATTGATTAATTTTCCCTTTGGGGCCCCGCCCTGGCCTCTAGGGTTGGGGTAGGAATCCTAATTTTACAATTTCGTAGCCTCATCTTTCAATGATGATTCTCACCAAGTTTGAAAAAAATCCATTCACTGGTTCTTGAGAAGAAATCGAAAATGTAAAAAGTTTACGCACGACGCACGACGGACGACGCACGACGACGGACGGAAAGCGATCAGAATAGGTCACTTGAGCAAAACTCAGGTGACCTAAAAATTGGTCATCTGTGGTCATGACAGTGGTTTGGCGACAAAAACGAGCTGGGTACAGGTAACAGTTTTACAGGTAAGTTGACCGGAGGGCATAACCACCAACGCCGCCTGGTCCCGGGCAATAGGCCAGGTAGGATCGCCATGCTTCAACAAATTATTGACACTTCTCAACACCACAAATATACAAATTACAATGCAGTAATTAGCTAACACTCTATCTGTGATTACCGATTAACAATAGCTCTACGTATACTGAAATTTAATTGAAATTATTTGCAGTCTCGATCGACGGGCCGTGTTGTTTTTTCACTCACCAACACGTGGCGTGAAGCCCTACTGCACTGACAAGACAAGACAAGACAAGACAAGACAATATTGTATTCTTTTAAACTACAATTTACATATGATATTAAGAAAATATACAATGGGTACATTCAAGATAGAGTACGTGCTGTTTTAACCAGTCAGAACTACAGACAGATTTTACCGAAAAGGGATTATAAAACAATATGTTTATACTAGAATCGTGGACATTCAATACATCCTCTTCAAATCTACTCGAAGGGGAAAAAATCAAAGCAGATTACACTATTTTTACGATGCTTCATTTAATAAATATTGAAATAATTCACGGGGTTATCGATCACGTGTTTACGTAGTGTTAGACGCGAGATCAACATGAAAGTGAGCCAGGAAAACACATGGCATACAATTCTACGCGATTTGAAAAAAACAAAACCGAACGGAGCCTATAATTGAACAACTACATTTTTCGTAATTATGGGGGGAGGGGGAAGCGCCGAGATGTCGAAACGTAAGTTGATCGGCGGTTTTCTGGCATCGGAATTGGCTATACTTTCTTCGTTTATTTTTTCCATAGATTGATTTCCAGAAGATGTACACCTATTTAATAATAATTTTCACAGGAACTCAGGTAACAACACATTATTATCACCTGTATCTTTTATTGATGTTTGACATAAATAATTTGTTGATCGTCATTTGTCTTTGAGTTCTGTGTACCAAGGGATATAATCTCTTGTATCCAAGATGCTTACACTTATGTATTTTACGCACCCCTTACTTTGGGCATTACATTTCTCAAAGAAAAGTGCACAAATTACATGAGTTTTTACGGTATATGTATAGATATGTACAGAGAGTAGTGTGCTTCCAACGGAGATCGAACCAGCAGTCCACAGCTTCCTAGTCCACGGTTCTATGGATTGTGCTAAACGAAAATTCCCATCAGGATTTAACTAGAAGGTTACTGTGGTCCCATTTGTACAACTAAAACCTGCAACACACTAAATTTTCCTTTTTGAGTGTGTCCACCCTCGAACACCACTTCAACTCATTATCCAAGTTCTTGTCACCACATGGAGGGCCACAGACACCATTTGTAACTGGAGATCGAACCCAAAACCCCCAACTCCCCAGTCTGTCGCTCTACCATTGAGCTAAAGGGAAATTCTCTCTAGCCTGAAGCTAGAAGGCAACTATAATTCTATGTACAAATAGAATCTCCAACATATCGATGACTTTTTTTCCTGACTTTTCAACATTGTTTTTTTCTTGACCTTCATTCCTGAATTCGGACATTGTCCTTTCAAAGACTCTCTCCACTAATTAATATCTGACAATACCGTCAATGGTACAAATATGTATCCAATTTCCTAGTACATTAAATCTGCCATACCTTGGTAATCCATGTACACTAGAATTATAAGACCATGTGTCATACGACAAAACACAGTATCTTGGTTATTAACTAATTACATCTGGTCAATAACAAGAGAATATGAGAATAATGGAGTAAATATTATGGTAGAAACATTGAAACATACTCTATAATGAAACCTTTACTGTGACCCTATACTATTACATGTTCGATAGGGATTTGAACCTTGACTTATTTTAGAGGCGATTCCCAACCGCTGCATTACTGATCACATGATTATGTACCGTATTTATCCTCAAATAGCCGTGACCACCCGTAGCGAGAAATTATTGACCAAAAGAAGGGAGGGGACTAAATTGCAAGTATTCCCCCTGTTCACAAATATCAGCCATCTTGAATATACTACTGTTTTGATCTACGACCGCACTACGTTTCACAAGATTTAAAAATAGTCACCAAAAAATGATTAGTTAATTGTGCTGTTGTTTTTCTGAACCAGTGTTCTATTATTATTATAATAATATTATTTTATTATTCATTTTATTAAACACCATTTTGTATAAATCTGTGTTGGTGTAATATAATAGAGGCTATCGTAACATTATTAATATAAACACAAGAGGCCCAGTGGTATTGTATCGCTCACCTGGATAATAAAGCAACCATGGGAAATTATTCTCATTACATTAAATCCCTCCAATGGTACAGAAGAAGACAGATTTTAAAGATTTAAACCTCAAATTTCCCTAAGGATGTTCCAGTTTAAGAAGAATTTCAAAGGTTTTTACCTCTTTTTCCCCTATTGGGCCTAGCAACTCTGCCCCCAGGGGGTCCAAACCCACGGTTTATACAAAATTGAGTCCCCTTTGCTCAAGGATACTCCAGGTCAAATTGGGATAAAATCCCTTAACTCCTATGGTAGAAGAAGGATTTCAAAGGTTTTAACCTCTTTTTCCCCTATTGGGCCCCGCAACTCTGCCCACAGGGGGACTACACCCACCGTTTAAACAAACTTGAATCCCCTTGGTCTAAGAATGCTCTAGACCAAATTAGGATGAAATATCTTCATCCTTATGGCAGAAGAAGGATTTAAAAACTTTTACCTTTATTTCCCCTATTGGGCCCCTTTGCCCCCAAGGGGAGGGGGGGGGCACACCTACCTATTATACAAAATTAAGTCCCCTTGGCCCAAGGATGCTCCAGATCAAATTAGGATAAAATCCCTTTATCCCTACGGTAGAAGAAGGATTTTAAAGATTTTACCTCTATTTTCCCTATTCGGCCCCATCTCTATGCCCATAGGGGGGCACACCCACCGTTTATACAAAATTGAGTCCTCTTGGCCACAATATGCTCCAGACCAAATAAGGATAAAATCCCTTAATCCCTACGGTAGAAGAAGGATTTTAAAGGTTTTACCTCTATTTTCCCTATTCGGCCCCACCTCTCTGCCCCCAGGGGGTCCACACCCACCGTTTATACAAAATTGAGTCCCCTTGGCCTAAGGATGTTCCAGACCAAATTTAGTCCAAATCTACAGTGCCGTTCAGGACAAGTAGCGTTTTAAAGGAAAAGTTGACGGACGGACGGACGACGGACGAAGGACGGACGACAGACGCTGCGCCATGGCATAAGCTCACTTGCCCTTCGGGCAGGTGAGCTAAAAATTCAGGAGAAAATCTCCGGACAAAAAAATCAAATACTGAAATGAACAAAGGGCAATAACTTTTGCAA
>JAUMHH010175563.1:0-15618 GCA_032359455.1 Chlamys rubida
TATCTATAAAATATATTTAGCTATAATTCTATAATATTCTTATAATACTCTAGCCACCTATGGAAAGAATTTATATATGCTTGCCTGTTATTTGATCCATTTGACCATAACACCATGTCAATAAAATCTGTTGAAATGAAACATGACATATGCTCATTCAATCGACACAGACGTGGAGCAACACAATGACAGTAGCATAGTCATCAATATTGCTCGGGACAACGATCTTCACGTTTATTTTCACTGCGAGTCGATGACAAAATAAAAAATTACCTCAAATATTTCACAAAGGGCAAATAACTGAAAAAAATTAACAGTTCCTAATGCAAGAATGTTTCAGTTACAAAAATTAAGATTAACATCTTATATATCAAGACAGTTTAAGACGGAAAAAGTCGGTGTTTAAATTGAACAAATGATTGTTGTCTAACTAACTTCCTTATGTGCATAGGTATCGTTATACATGTATTTGAAGCCCGTTTGATAATGAGATATTGTTTGTGTTAAGAGCTACGGCTGCGACAGACCAGGACTGGTACCGTCTGATTGAGTCTATGTACAAGAAACCCCTCATTAACTTCAATGTATCCCTACTAGAGACACACAACGTCTCCCGTCTCGTCATCAGTGACCTATTTTGGCTGACAGGACACAAGAAGGATGACCTCATTGTAAAGTAAGTATAACAAATGTTTCCCCTCTTTTACTTTTTTTCCGCCGTGATGAACTTGGCCACATTATTTTCCAAGTAAAAAAGTTATCGTACATTTAATGTTGTCATATCAATTATTTATCCGTAGTAAATTGTATTTAACATACTTGTCATCAATGTAAAAACGGCTTCACCCACGTCCAAAGTTGTCAAATGGGACAATATTTGATACTTTATCATAGTAATATGTTTACATACGCCGTTTTGATGTACAAGGATACAGAATATATATTGTAGAAGAGTTATTGATTTCGTCATTATTAACATAATCCTATTATTGTTTTTTTGGCACATCAGGTCTTCATTTATATACAAATTACGATTAAACCAAACAATTGAACTTTTAATTATCTATTTTTTTAAAGAAACAAATAAGAGACGAATTAGAATGTGAAACCGATATTCAATATTGTAACTTTTTATAAAATACCGTTGCATTTTTAATTTATTTACAAATGTCGTTGCCAGGGTTAAAGAAATATTTCACTTAATCCTGTCAATCGCAACCGTTAAGGGCTCGTTAGACTTTGTAACGTCACAATTAAAAATAATTGAATGACGACACATCTGCCATAATCGACGTAGCAACTAACTATTGGCGTATGTGACAGAGAACATTTTCACTTATAAACTCTTTACAAATTGTTCGGAAATAGTGATGATGTTACTATCGAGTGAAACACTATAAGAAAGGATATTAATGGGGAGTTGCGATACACAATATCTTGTTAAATGTTCGTATTTTATCACCAGACTAGCAGGAACTACAGATGTAACAGTTCTATTTCTGTATTATGTAGATGCTCATGGGGAGATATACCTTGTGGTCCTGAAAACTTCACCGCTGTGCTGACAGATCACGGACTCTGTTACACCTTCAACTCCGACATAGAATCAGCTTCAACTCTAGTTACCTCTTCTTCGGGTACATGATCTAACGTTGGTGGTGATGTAGATATATTCTTCCCTTTATATCATTTTATATAAAATAATTGTATCATGTTCTTAGTTGATCTTTCCATGTTGTATGTAATTTATATAATCATACAAACAGTCTTATAAAAACATGTGTACTTTTCCCGCCGTTTTGACCCTGAGAACACTGATGGATCTTAGAAGGACGAAACAGCTGTATGGTGCACCGTTACTCATCTTTGGCAAACTGTGTCATTTATCAATGTTTATAGGTGAAATCACATGTGTGTGTCTTACCTTCATCTTACACAATTAGCTGTTAGTAATGTAGGTGACATTTACATGCATGTATTCCGTCTTTGCGTATTGCAGAGTTATCTGCTCTTGTGAGCAGGTATTGATTGTTACGTCATTCGTTTGTGAGAGTAACGTCATCAATTTTTGAGAAAACGACGTAATTTTCTCACTCAAACTAATGACGTAACAATCAATACCTGCTCACAAGAGAAGATAACTCTCCAATACGCAAAGACGGAATACCTCCAAGGACATCCTCGATACTCCAGGGGTTACACTCAATTTTGCTCTCTGCACCCTGGAATACGTCATATCAAAGTTGAAGGCACGTGGCTAGCTATTTGATTGGTCTCGGGTAAAACAAAAAATGACCAATAAGCTAGACTTGAAGATTACAGTGGAGAGACACCAGACTTCAATTTTACAGTTACACGGTCGACAGATTATTTTGATGTACATCAAATGATCAAACTAGTCTTCTTGTCTCATCCACAAGGTGGATGCTATAAGGTCATGAAAGACCGCAATTTGCTTTCAATGTCACATGTATGGTCAAATATGTTGAAACACAAAAAAAAAAAAAAAAAAAAAATTAAGTGTCAGAGCAATTCAAACTTCTAGACATTTTGTTTATATCTGGCATAATATTGAAGTAGCTCAAAAAGCTAGACTTTCTCTAATTTCGGTCATGACAGAAAAAAATTATTCAAAGGCGTGAAAAAGTTGTACTTGTATTGATACAAGTTGAACAGTCATAGGTCAGGTTCAGAGGTACTATAAGAAGAAATTTGGTTTCTGGGCGATACATTTAAACCTCATACATTGTTTCCTTACCAAAACTGTTTGCTTTGATTTATAAGTATTTATGTGAATTGCTTGTTTCATATCAACAATTTCAGGTTTTACTTGTGAAAATTTCAGTTGCCTAAAACTTATCCATAAATGATTTGCCCTTTCAGCGAGTGTGAACTTCCTGACTGCTGATGGTCTGAAGTTCTCCCATCCCCTGCATCATCTAGGGAAGTCTACCAGTGACCTGCCTGTCCTGGCTATAGATAGCTTCAGACATATGTATGTCTTCCCAAAAAATCTCAACGAAATGGAGTAAGTTGTTTAAACATATTTACATTTATCAACTTTCTAGACGAACGAAGATTAAAAACGCATTTATTATGATTTATATTTGGGAAAAAAAATGAGTTTTTGACTTTCTATCCTTCAGAGAATGTTGATTAATTGCATAACAATAGATAAAAAATACTGATAGTTTTACATTGATTTTATATTGTTTCACCACTTCTCAACATGTATAAAAAATTAAATTTTACTACTATTGATTATATAATTTATGTTACCCTGATAGCTTCTCCTTTGCGAGAAAAATTCCTATCCCCAACCAAAAAATCATGGATCATTTTATGGCTTTATCAACTAATAACATTGAATTGAAAATGATTATATGACTCAAATATAGATGCAAGGATAGTTGTAGTATTTGGTGAAAAATATTTCAAACTGCAAAATGTGAATAAAGATGAATACCTGTATGAAAGACAACAATATATAAATTTTACCTTTTTTTTCAGTCAACCTGGTGTTTTAAAACAATTCATACAAGATCTTCATTCTGGTAAATTACATCGTGAATTTCATCATGGCCCTGACCCCACGACGACACAGAATGTGAGTATAACAGGCTGCTATTCGAAAATGAATTGTATGATTTACGTATTTGATTTGGGTATAATCCTATCGGACCTGCAAATGTTTATGCAGGCCTTACAAGACTTTGTCAGGACTTACCTGAACGCATCATCAGATTACTAGGTCCGACCTTATTTCATAAACAACTCTGATCCAACCGGTTGAACCGTTTGGATTGCGATGAACAAATTTTACTGTAAATTGCTCCATGGTCGCAATGGAAAATAACAGAAGGCGTGGGTTGGTACATAGAGCCAATGCCGTTACTTTTATTTAGGTTCGGTTGGTTCTGTTTATCCCTTACCCGGGTACCACCCAGTATGCAGTGCAATTATAGAATAGGGAAAACTAAGTATCAAAGTCAATCGCAACAAGCTCAGGATAAGTTGGGTTTTATTTATTAGGATACGTCGACCGGTTTTGCCCGAATAGTGGGCTTCTTCAGGACGATATTTAAACAAAATTTGTCCCCTGAAGTACTGAACAACCTGGGGAAGCTTTGCATATTTGTCTGTGACGTCGTACAATAGATGTCACATGATTATCCATCAACAGTAAATCTAATATGTTAAATGCTGTTTCTTTTGGTTTCACAGAATGAAGAAGTAGATGCGGCGGCACAAACGGACCATATACCACACGACGCCAACGACAAGGACGGCGAGGTCAAATCACCAACATCACCACCAGAGTCGACATTTAAAAAACTGGCCCCCTCAGAGAACCGATACACAATTCTTCATAAAGACGAATTATAGGCCATGGGGAAACAGGGACAACATTTCATCACTGCTGTTGATCAGATTGCCATTTTCAGAATTCAGAGATTATTTATTTCAAAAGGATTCCTTTCCAAATTGTAACTTTCAATTATTAAAACCATTTAAAAAGGATTTGTAAAATTGATTTAAAAACCAGGTTGTTTTCAGTTCAGTTAAGAATTACATGTAAGTGTCCAAATTAATATGGTGATGTTTAAAAGGCATAATAATTTATTTTTATCATGCAATGATTTAAAGCAGTTTAGGAATTCGCCATTCATACTAAAAAGAATGTGTTATTTATTTGTTTGGCTATAACCATGTTGGATAGGAAAATATAGAAACTTGAGTATTTTGAAGTTTAGTAACAGTTCTGATTTTAATATGGCATTTGTGTTTGTATATATATATGTATTAAAAATTAAGAAACATACTGTCAAAATTTTACTTTATACACTAACAATGTCCGTATTAAACATTGGTTAATAGGTTCAATACACATCTGATACATACTTTGTTTGTGTATATAGTAAAATTTTGATATTACATATTTCCAAACTGATGAATCTTATTGAAGATAAAAAAAAGATACATTATCTTTTAATACACAAAAAAACAATTCTTCATATATTAAAAATAAAGGTATTTTTTTTCACATTAATATCTAATATTGCATTAAAATAACAAAACTAAATTTTAGTCAAATTATATATAAGATCTGAAGACATCTTCCAAATATTATACAAAGCTGCTGATTGAAGGTTCTTCACAAATTTTACATTTGGAAATTGTTAAAAAATAAATAAAAAAGCTAACAAATTAATTTGATATTTTAGTCGACTATTTTGTACAGAATTGGTAAGAATACTGTTAGCCAGTAGGTAAAAGGAATTCTTTAGAATACTATTAATTAGTAATTAAACAACTGATAGAATACTGTTAGCCAGTAATAAAAGGAATTCTTTAGAATATGTAATTAAACAACTGATAAAATACTGTTAGCCAGTAGGTAAAAGGAATTCTTTAGAATACTATTAATTAGTAATTAAACAACTGATGTATACAAGCATCATTCAGAGGGAAATACTATTAAACAGAAAATTAGAGGGATATGGAAAAGTAGTAATTTAGACATTTCATGAAGGGTGAGAGATGTGGGTTGTACACATGTACTAGTGATGGACGATTGGTTAGCTTGATCAGTATTTGGATCTTTCCCGATCTGATGATAGATTTAAATTGATATATAGTTAACTCCATTTTATGCTACATTATATTCATTACATGTACCTCCATCATTTTTTGTGTTAACTCATTCACCCCTGAAGACACATTTGAACTCTTCCAATTCAAAGGTTGGAATAGTTCAATACAGAATATCAGGGGTGAATGAGTTAAAGGAGGAAAATTTCAAAAATTAAAACAAAGATGTAATATATATACAGATAATACATATGATACTTTAATACACGGTAAGGTAAAATATTTTGAGTTAAAAAATAAACACTTTTCAGTTTTATGAATCATAGCAGAAATTTCCTTTTTGTATCAACTGATTAATGGTGTAATTTGTGATAGTGTAATTTGATTCCAATACTTGGTCAGATAGCCGTTTAAATATTAGGGTTTCCTGATTCCAACCGATTCTGAATCAAATTCATTACTAGGTTGTACGATATATCTTTGTTGTATATGTCCTACTGTACATATCCTTCACATTTGTATCAGAATGTTATGCATTTCTGGTTTTTAATATTCAGTTAAAAAGCAGAAACAACATTATTTTGTAATCCATGATTTAAAAACCATTCAAGACAGTCATATACTGTACCAGGAAATTTGTTTTGCTGCAGGTTAATTTTCCCTTCTTTCGCCCTCCGTAATGAGGGCAAATTCTTTACAGGGAACATTCGTAAACAAGTAATATACATAGTAATTAAATGTGAAGGTCAAATTTAATATTGTGTGAAAATAGATTTTACCGTCGTAGGGTGAAAATTTGACGAGGCGAAAATTCCCTGTACACAGCATATGTGAAGTTTGAGTGAAGTTAGTTTAAAACACTTTCGAAAATATATTAACAGAAATTATTGTTTCTTTTACAAACCTTGCTAATGTTGTGATATAGTACCCAAATTGTATTTAACATATAAAAACCATTCACTTCTCTTTTGATAAGTGGTATTTAATGTTAAATCATAAAGTGTTTTTGAAATGAATATCTTCTTCAATCTCAAAGATTAAGCATGATCATGAGTGATATTAATTAAATGGAGTGAATACATGTGTTTAAATGATTTTTACTTGTATAAGTATTTAAAATGAAATCATGTTAAAGAGAATACTCCTGTTTTAAAGTTTTCACATTTGAAAACAGAACATTTGATGCAGAAATTAAGGAGTTAATCCTACCAACTTCGTTTTCACTACGTTATACAGATAACCATAACATTCACATTTTGAAAATGATAAAATGGTAAAGTAAAAAGCAGCATGTTTGGGTCCACATTTTTCATCTTACTCATCAACAGATATACGAAGTGCACTTCATTCAGAAATTTCAAGCACCATATAATATAAGTTATGCGTGCTAAAAGGTGAGGTTTTTTTAACACTTCATTAAAAAAAAATAAAAAATTCAGTACCTGTTTAACAGGAGTTGGTCAGATAAAACTATTTATGATTGGCCAAATTGTTTATGGGCATATACTGTACTGTAAATTATACTGTGTTACTCCTGATATTGTGGCGGTCCATTTTACACCTTTAGCAGACTGGTCGATCGCCAATAACCAGGGCCCAGTTGTTCAAAAGGTGATTAGCTCACTGTTTAACAACATTTTCCAACCTCTTATAATTCGGTAAATATACAAGGTAGAAACTTGTAGATTTGCATGCAATTTACTCTTCTGACACCAGACGCTATCTGGAAAGTTTTAACTGGCTTAATAGCTGTGTTTTAAAGGTACACAAAAATAAAATTTGCGCTAATCATTGATTAATCTAAATCAATGTTTGAACAACTGGGCGCAGGTAGCTCGATCGATTAAAGCATCTGTCTAAAGTTTGGAGGTTCGCTTTCCGGTCTGTTCGTGCATTTTTCTTTTCCTGTAACACTTTGAACCAAATGTGAACCTGGGTTGTAAATAGTGTTGTCTTTGAGGGCAAAGGTTAAGGTAAAGGAGGGAGGAATGTAGCAGAATTGATTGGATTGGTCACTGACAACCAGGTAGCTCAATTGGTAGAGTGTCCATCTAGAGTTTGGAGGGTCCCGGTTCAAATTCAGGCCTGGCCATACATTTCTCTCACAAGTCACAAGCATGTTATAATTCCCTATCGTACCTCTTTTCTAGCTAAAAACGTCACAAATGAAGTTGTTATATGATCATATTTAGTTTGTAAGGATATTTAAGACCCAGATTAACTTGAACAAGTCAGATACTACTCCCGAATATTGCTTTCTTTACAAAAAAGTCATGCCATAGTGAGACATGTATTTTTAATCTGTGCCATTTCGTATGATATTAAATAGACGACAAATGAAGTTCCAAAGTATCAACATGACATGTAGTCCAGCTGGTCAATTAGATATCTGTGCTAGTCAATTACTTTAAGCTATCATCCTTCCCAATAAAACATACTCAATCTGATCTGTCAGCTGTCAATCACCTATGTACGATCTTCATGATAAAACTCTAGTGAAGATATCCACCTACCTGTTCTTCTGCATCTGTCCCAGATAAAGCAGAATGGGTGTCAGTATTCAGGAAATGTATCGTCTTTCTTTTCTGTATTTTCAATGGTGTGCTTGTAGTGAAATGAAACATTATTTTATACTTGTCAATTTATATCAGATTTGTTCCCCAGATATTTATTGAACATTGAGAGGAAAGGGGGCGTAGCTGTCTATAAATTAAAACAAGAGGCACAACCATTCCCCTGTCAAACCTCAACATGATAATACACATTTCATCATTTCACCAATTTCTGTGATAAATTGTGTTTGAAGCTTTTCTTGAAATATACCATATGTCTAAGACCTTATTGTTTTAATGTCATCAGTCTTATGAATTTGCTTCATCAAGGAAAACTGTTCCCCTTTTGCAAATCTTTCTTTTAACACTTTGCTTTAAACTATTAATACTGTTTTTCTGCCTCAAACCTTTTCTACTAAGTTCTGTATATCGCACTATCTCAAGATACTGATTATGCTCTGATTATGTGTAACTTGCTCTAATTTGAGTGCAATATTTAAAAATTGATATAATTATAGATAATATATCTCGTGAACTAATAGTTAAAAGATAGGTTTTGAGTGTAAATATATTATTGAAACCAGATTTTCATCAATGTGCGTTTTTTTTTAACTCGTTCACCCCTGAAAGTTCATAATGAACTATTCCAACCTTTGAATTGGATGAGTTCAAATGTGTCTTCAGGGGTGAATGAGTTAATATAGAATGACAGGAGAAATATAGAATGTTTTGTAAAACTGCTTACATTTGTGACTAAATGCTTTTACAAAGCACAACTATTTCATAGACAGATTAAAACCCATTAAATTATTTAAATGAGGACCTTCTGTATGTTTGTATGTGTTATATCACCTCTAGACCCTCAGTACAACAGGACCACTTTGGCTAAGGTACAGCTGTCAAACAAAAAGATGTTTTCTCTTATCACAGTGAAATCTTAAACTGGTTAGGCCCAATTGTATACATCACTATGTAAATTAATTACATAATTAGGGGGGGGAAAATCTGTTTTGACTAAAATATCATTTATGTGTAATCTTTCTAAAAGATGTTTCAGTTATCCAATATTGTATGTGACTTGTCATATTTTTGATGTTCTGATGTCACTTTCATCAAAGCTGATCCTTTAGATATTTTTCACATTAATACAATGTGCATGTACTATTATTATAGTATTGTCCAACTCTAAGGCTAATCCAAAGTGACAAGTATTTGTGGAAAAATGCTGAAAGGGAGGCATTTTTAAACTGATAATAATAAACATTTGGTTGGTGATGTCCGAAATAATTGTTGAGATCAAGGACAAGATAATTGTTAGGTGGTTGGTAGCGGATAAAATTGCCTCCCTTCCCCTCTTTATTTGTGGAATAGCCAAAAAGAGAGAGATATAAGCATATTTTGTAAGTCGAGGCATATTATGAACATGTTTTATTGACTGAACCAATAACTGTGAATAAAGTTTGTAAATTTTACTGCTTGTTCCCCAATATAGAGAGCTGATCAAACCTGAGGTAACTCCTGAGACTGAGAATGATTCCTCAGCTTCTATATATCCTTACAAAATGTCTAACCAAAATTTACGATGTTTTACCTGGTGTAATGACATGTTATAGCTTTATTTTCCCCTCTGCTTTTTTTTTAAAACAAATTCCTTTCAGTGCTCAAGGAGACGTGCTACCTTACACCTTTGATTTGTGGTAGTTATCTCCCTTTAAATGGTTTAATTCTGGGTAAGTTATCTCCCTTTAATTGGTTAGTTGAGAGTAAGTTATCTCCCTTTAAATCGTTTTAATTAGATTATTTGATATACAGAATTGCCTTAGCATTCCAGGTACCGGATGAATAAGTCACAATTACCACACTTTAGGGAGAGAGTGAATATATTATATAACCTTTGAAAATATCATGAAAAGTTGGTTTCATGCCATTTTCTATGGATTTATTCCATATTTTGTGATGTATTTTACAGAATTATAGTTGCTGGAAATTTTAGTAATTGTAAAGTACATCACATATTAATGAAAATAAACAAAAAATGTAAAATAGAGTTTCCAGAGGTCAAATTCAAAACCTATCGTTTATCAATCCATAGACACTTAACCATTGTTTCTATCGAGGAATTGTGTTAATGCACGGTATAAAAATGAAAGATGAATACACTTTAAAGGGAAGTAATACTTTAAAAAAAATACATTTTCCTGTTTTTATCTTCTGGTTTTTGATACATGTGTAAGGAGATAACTCAGTTGAAAGACCAGCTCTGAGGTTGAAATCGATGTGGTGCAGTGATACCCTTTAACTTCAATGTTATTAAGTGGGTATGTTCAGTAAGGGGAACATTTGAAATGTTTGCAAGAGCTCGTTTAACTATTCTGCTTCTCTGATTGATTTTAAAATAGGAAGGTACTGCTATTAATATTTTAATCATAAATCTTATCTGAATTTACTAGTAAATTATAATTATTTCCGTATATTTATTCTTGTGGATAAAAAGTATGACCATTTGCAAATGTTTAGAATGCTTGTCTTACTGAATGAATCATGTATTTCATTGACTTATGTGATTTGCTTTTACATTGAATAAATAAGTTAATGTATTTTTCCAGTCACTATTAATTTTTGAAGTATTTCACAGGTTCAGAGTTGTCTCCCTTAAATTGTTCATTTGTTGTCCCTAGCAATGGTGTTTGTTATTTAAATGCTTTTTTGTTTTGTTTGAAAAGTTTGGAGTAAGCAAACATTTAGGAGATCTTGGTATTTATCACTAAATGTAATGAATGAACGTTTTATTTTTACAGTTGTCGAGTATGTGTGTGGGAGATAGTATGTTCTGTTAGGTGGTAAAAGGATTTTGAAAACGGTGCAAGCCTTTGTGCATGGAAATACATGTTTTAAAAGTGAATAAATGGTCTTTTAATAGAAAAGTGAGTTAGTTTGTTTTGCTTTTTATGTCACTTGAACCTTTGGCTTGGCTAATGAAACCTTTCATTGTGAGGTTTGGCATCTAGTGAAATTTTCATATTTTCAACTTCCCAGAAACCAATGGATGGTTATCAACAAAAAGCTGGCAGGAACAATAATTAGGTGATGTGAGACTCAAGTTATTAAAATGGTAGGATTTAATTGAGGCCAATATATTCGGGTCCAGAATGAGGACATTTTGTACAAATTCAAAAATCTTGTGAAGGAGAACTGTAAATGGGTTTTTCAAATTCATAGGTCTAATGGTCTTAGAAAAAAAAGTAACTTGTTTATGCTATCTCCGATGGACCTATATATGGTACTGTAGTTTAGTTGTAAAGGGAAATCACGTTAATATCTCATTCTGTCATGTTCAACTTAAATTGATTGAAACCATTGATCTTGAAAATAATACAAATCCATGCCAATTTTTATTTATTTTTTTATCCCTAACCTCTCGGGGTACAAGATGGGTGGGGCCAATTGGAGAACATTTTAGATAAAGGTATGTACATGTATGGTTGGTTTTCATTTTTTGGCCCAAAAATTCCTCAAAATTCAAATTAGTTTCAAATCATTGTTTCTTGAACTTTGAATAATACTTCCGAAATATTACTTATTGGCGTTTCCTTTATAATGCCTGACTTGGCAACCAATTGATAATTTGCATAAATTAAGGGAATGTGAAGACTAGTATTCATTCTTTTTCTGCCAAGTTTTCCTAGTTTTTTTCTTGGAATCATACAGCACATTTATTGAGCAAACTATATTTCTTCTAAAGTTGATTTATTACACAAAATCTCTTAATATAAGGGTTGTTCAAGAATCTCCTCTATAGTGTCCATGAGAAAATTATGAAAAGAGTCAATAAAATTGACCTATTTTCTGATTCTCTGAAATATGGAAATTTTAACTGGCTACCTTGGCAATCATACTTAAAACCACAAATTGATCTTTTTCACAATAACATGTAGGGAATATTAAGTATTGTTTTTATTATAATTTGATTTGCTGAAATAACATCAATAAGCTTATGGAAACCTATTAATCAGTACTGCTTGGAAAACGGTCTTAACTTATTTACCCCTCAAGAAACATTTGAGCTCCAATTCAAAGGTTGGAATAGTTCATTACAACGTTTCAGGGGTGAATGAGTTAATATATTAAAGCAACTCTTGGATTATATAATGCAACTCTTTACCCCTTTCGGAGGGACACAGTTCATATTCTACAAAACGGAATACAGTTACATGTCCGAGAAATGGTCGCCTGTTATAAAATCAAAGCCGACCAATATTCACGCGTGTTTGCAGAGTTTATCAGTAGGGGATGATTGCAAAGAGTAAAATGTGATTGTCATATCGACATATCCTTCACTTTCACATTTTATTGGATACCATATTCATGTCTTGAAAATATGTAAAAAATATGAATGCTTCCCTTGGTGAATGTCGTCACGCTTCGGTGCCTCAAGCCGTTAAAACTTATCACTGAACCCACACGGGGTTATCATAATTCAGACACATTCTGTTCTAGGGTGCAATGCATGCTTGCTCTGTTGAAACTGCTTGATAATAACAGTTTCCCCCTATAAGATGAATGTAACACACACAGATGATTTTGTCTTTAAAATTGGGAAATGAACACAGTATGCCAAAAATGATTAACACTGCATAGTCAGCTGTTTCGTCTTCTAGGACTCGTCGACGATGCTTGGGGCCAAAAAGGCGAGATCGCAATTGGTCTAGTTAACTGTTGAAAAGAAGAAGATATATGCGTTAAATCGCTTCATTTCACTAAATTTAAAAAATATGGGCATTTTTTAAAGCATATTATAGGTAATTTTTGTATTACTGTTATTATTCATTTTTGACCGTACTTCAGGATATTGTTCATTTTTGACATAACTTCAGGCTCCTGTGTTAAAATATAACCTCGCCACATTTCGTCGCTTGCCACACATACGATGGTATATCTACTTCTTTAAATAAGAAATAATCCAACACGTTCTCTCTTTATATGGAAAACGTAGGATTGTCGGCTCCTTCGACAACAGTAATATCCGAGACGTGGTCAGAATGGTTGTTATTTGACCTCCGTTTTAGTACCGCAGCTAACACGAACAGGCTGGCCGCCAAGCCGAGACCAGCGGACATACCGTAAAACGGCTTCGTGTAGGATCCCGTCAGATCAACAACAAATCCTTTAATATAGAAAATACATATTGAAAAATAGTTCTAAGTAAACGTACACAATCTTTTATGACAGCAAAACATGAGTATACAAAATCAAGACAGAGCGTAAAAACATCCAAAATACAAGATAATAACGGTAATTCAAACTCAAAATTGACAAAACTAGGGCTAAATATGAACAATGAAAAGATTAACATGGAGACTCTTGAAAATGTACAAGGAGCATAAGACCAGGTGTTCCGGAAGGAAAAAAAACCGCCTGCTTCATTGACGACAACAGCAATATAAGTCTAGGTCAAATCAAAGTAAAGGCACGTCAAAAAAACCCCAACAAAACAACGTAAACTACTCGTAACAGGAGAGCTAACGTAAATACATGTAAAACCAAGGCAATATAGCTACATAGTTACAGGTCCATCCTCAATGTGTCATAGCAAAATTGAAGGCACGCGGCTAGCTATTTAAATGATCTCAAATAAAAACAACATTGACTAAGCACAAGACTGATGCAGATTCCTTTGGAGATTACAGAGAAGCGAACCCGATTTCAAAGCACGTCAATTTATCCGTCACACGACCGCGAGATTCTTTTGATGTACATTGAAGGATCAAACTAGTCTTTTTCATCCACAATTAAGGTGTCGCACACCGAGCCTTCAATTTTGCTATGACATATTCCAGGGGTTTAGAGAGAGTAAGTGAGCGTAACCTCTGGAGTATCGCGGATGTTACAGTTCAGGTCGAACTCACCTGCAATTGGTCCTGAAATGCTTCCACTGATGCCTAGCATCGTCATTAATACTCCCAATCCTGCCGAGTAGTCCTGGAGTCCCACGATCTTCATTGTTGTCACGGAGAGCGTGGTGACGCTAACACCTAACGTCATCCCCAAACAGACCAGGAGGACAACATACTGTGTATATGTCTCTGCATGAGGAAGCAACGCAGTCGCCGCCGATCCGATTATTGTGAAACACGCAGGGATAATAAGAACGCTGGTGTGAGGAATGTACTTTTTACACAAGCCTGGTACGACTCCACATAACGTGCTTCCTATTTGTAAATATAAATACATTAATATTGCTGTTTTCGAGTCAAAACCATTCGTCGTCAGGAAATCAATTATGAAAATTAATGAAGAATTAATAACCGGAAGTGTACAACACATGGCAACGACGTGCACTATGTAAACTTTATTAGTGACCAGTGATCTTAGTGATTTCGTAAAACCGTGCTCTGTAGGTTTTGTTTCAGAGTCTACTTTCTGTAATTCATTCGCTTTAGTTTGTTGGATCGAGAGTGGTTTGCATACTGCAAAGAAACACGTCATATTTGCCATAAGTGCTCCTATGACTAGTAAACATCCTCTCCAACCGAACTCTTCAATGAGGAAGTGGAGGAGGAAGGGAATAAATATCCCACCGCATCCTGATCCAAAAGTGAGAAACGACAGCGCCATAAGTTGAGATTTCCCCTCAAAGTATTCTCCGACGCTTGTTACTGCCGAGATAACAGTCGCAGAGAAACCAATTCCTGTTGAAATTGAAGCCATATTTTGTATATAAAACATTTGAAGTTAGTATAAATGCTAAACCGAACATGCTATACTCATCATAATTGCCTCTGCTGATTGGGCAACTCTTTTGAGCGATAGTGCAATGTTCTATTACCAACTCTAGAGCAAATGTTATTATACATGCTGTTTGATTTTGCTCGTAGTAGTCTGAAATATTGTCCCTGGTATGTTTAGGCATACAAAGTACCAGGTGGATTCCCTTTAATCTAGCACTATGAATTCCCAAAATCTTGAACATACAAACAATTTATTATTCTTGTTTGGAATGTCTTTTAACTTACATAATTTAAAAATTGAATCGACGTATTATTTCGTGTCTTGTTTTGTAACCAAGTTAGTGAAAGCAACCAGCTGGCCAATTTGTTAACCAATAGGCAGTCAAAATGTGAACTGACCGTAATAGCCAAATGAAAGCCGAAGAGATAAAATTGAAAGGAATGTGAATATTGGTGTTTAGTGGATCAATACGTACTCCAATTAATGAACTTTTCCCCCTCAAATTTATTTCGACCAGGTTCAATTTTAACAAATTTTATTGACGATATAAGCAATAGTCAATAGGATCAGACATCAGGCATAGCCTATCTAAGTCCTCTCCTTAAGGTGGTAAGAAACACAGACATATATTTATACATTGATATGATGATTGCGATAAGGGAAAGTCTCTCCTTGATGTAAACAGACTTGTTCAATATTCTTGAGATAGTAACCCTTTCACTAGGGATATTTAATTTGAGATATT
>JAUMHH010175574.1:0-15615 GCA_032359455.1 Chlamys rubida
CAAGAGCTAATGTTCCTTGTTACCCTGTATGCGACGTTAAATAAAGTTTCTTGTATCTTGTATCTTGTATCTTGTATGATATGTGAACTAGGCCAAATGTTACAGATACGTCATTTACGTAATACTTTTATGTAATACGAATTCATACAATGACTTAGAATGGATAAGTCTACACGTCTGTTAAAGGCAATACAGTTGATGGAAAGGTATATATTACAATACAGAAGTATCCTTCCTGGTGGGAGACACGGATTCTGTCACTGTGAGAGAAACAGATAAAAATGGCGACTCTACGAGCCACTTCGACCAAAAATAATGTACAATTTGTCAATGATAGCAGTAGGAAACATTTGCACAGCTCAAATATTGCTTGAAGTAATTTGTATTAAAAATGTTCTCAGATTAAGACGATGAAGCAGTAGCTGAGACAGTCACCCTACCTGATATCCGATGTCTCAACACCTGAGTATTTTTAGGCACAGAAAATGATGTAACTAAGCTGTTTGAAAGGACATGTGTAATAGTTGATATGGACAATTATCACGTCTGACAGGAATATTTAGATCAAGTGGAACTTTTTGTTGGTTCTTTATTGTTGCATGTCATGGTATATATTTAGCCCTTATAAGCACATCTATATTTATACTCGTGTGTTATATTCCAATTGAAACATCAGTATGATGTTGGATATTTAAAAAAAAAACATCCTTTACGAATTAATGTCAAAAATTTAAAGGAGATCGTACTAGTTAATACATAATGCAATCTTCTATAATACTAAATGTGCTTTCGAATCTGTGAGCTCAATGTAATGATATAAATAAATGCTGAGCTTGGATGATGTTAGTATTAAATACACTTTATAAATGTGAAATATTTGATATCCGAATATGTAACTCGGTTCCGGAAAAGTTATAATTACAGCGTATAACCTGCAGTAATTATCGCGATGATTCACACGGGCCGAGTTCATGGTCAGCTCTCAAATCATGTCATGTGCGATAGTTTGATATGTCAGATCGTGTCTTACCTGTAAAAGTACAGTTGAGTTAATATGTACCGCCAGACGTATTATATACTTCTTAGTCGAGCAGAACATTTTGCCTTCTATCTTTATTCTTGTATTTCATTGCCGGTATAAAGTGCTTCATATTTATCGATTGTTGTACAATGTTTGTCTACAAAGGTCTAATTTTAAATAAGATATTTTCGTTAGCAATGTTACATATACATGCCAATCGTGTACGATTTGAACACGTTATATTATTATAGTAGTGACTATAGTACGAATTGATAAAATAACACTAATCAGTGAATGCATTACTCTTTTACTATATTAATCCTAAGTGTTCTTTTGTTTTCAATATTTACAAATACTTTGTTTTCATGTTTCTATTATATGTTTCCTCAGGTCCTGATTATCTTTTGGATGCAGCATGCGATAATGTCTTATTTTGAAAATATTCGTATTTTATGATTTTGTATTTAAAGTGCAGTTAAGTTACACCTGATGTAACTAAGCTGTTTGAAAGGACATGTGTAATAGTTGATATGGACAATTATCACGTTTGACAGGAATATTTAGATCAAGTGGAACTTTTTGTTGTTATTTTTATTGTTACATGTCATGGTATATATTTAGCCCTCATAAGCATTTAATACGAACTATGAGTATACTTTTGCTAAACATTAAAAATGCCCACTTAATAGTAACTAGATGGTTCCTGTGACAGAAAAAAAAATCCCGAGATATTTATTCTGTCTCAGTTTGCATGAAATACTCTATACACTATCTGTCGTATCAAAACTCTGTTAGTAGCGTTATAAAGGATTTATTAGTCACATTTGACTTAGCGCTGTATCCTTACATGTTATGGAACACTTTAGACATGAAGTTTCATCCCTTTGATCTTCAGTATCACTGACAAATCATAAATGTACGATATAGCCCTATGATGCAGTAAAAATGTGTACTTTGTTGTTTGGTTTCGACTTCCTTCTCCGTGATATACAACATAAGCAAACCTAGCCCAGCTATATAGGGTGGTCAGGTGGCGGAGTGGATAACACACTCGCCTTTCTACAGGGCAGCCGGGATTCAATTTCCCGATCGGACATGACAAGCTGTGGGGTCACCAGCTCGGACACCAGGGTTTTCTTCGGGTACTCCAGTTTCCTCCCACATTAAGAACCCCAGCTCGCTAACTTCCGGGCTAACTGTGATTAATATAAGTTGAAATGATTTATTTCATAAGTTTTTTATAATAGATAAAGTTAAGATAAAATAAAACAACTACTAAATAGTATATGACGAACAGTATCAAAAACAACATGCTACGAACAATCATATACAACATTTAATATGCGTAATAACACTTTGTTCTGATTTCAACATCTTCACAAAGTTTGCTTTGATTATAACGTCAGTAGAGAAAAACAACGCTTTTCGGCTTATTCAGACTGCCATTTAATATAATAACACTTCAACATATTTCACATGCGTACATTGCACTCAATGTGACATCACAGAGAACAATACTATGGCGTGAATTCACGCCCAGGGAAATACTGGCGATGATTTTGTTTTAGTATTCCAGTGTCAATATTTACATAAATGTGATATTGTGCATACTTTAATTTATCATCTCATTTATAAAATCTCAAACTGGCTCCCATTTTTTCTATCTTTTATATACTTTTCTGAATATCGATTTATAGTAATCAAATTGGATATTGATCTTATTTGATAGCCAATATTTGATGAAATGATAGTAGACGCTTTTATGACATTCATCAGGATAATGTCCGATTAAAACTGGTATTAATAACGTTCCGACCTATTAATTCCCTATTTTAACATACATGTACTACGAAATGCATGTAAAACACAAGAAATAGCCACACAAAATATACGAGAACTGGGACAAGACTGTTGCATATCAATTAGTCACATATTATATGTGTTTTACGTATCATTCGGTTATAAAACGTCGCCTTTGAAACTAAGGACATACCTTTTGAACACGGAAGTAAAATTTACATACAAATTCTGAAAGGCGGGAAAATCCGGTCAGTTATATTATCTGGACCAATCACAATCTATACATGGTGCTGAATAATGCTCGTTAATAGATGATGCGCAACTAAGAATTCTAAAGATAAAAAGTATCCTTATTACGCTAGTAAACGAGTCTTATATACATAACATATCACATTATATTCCTAAATTGTGACCAAGAGACACACTTTCCATCCCACTTTTCTTCAATAGTTGCATTACAATGTGGTTTTTTTAGGGTTTTTTTGCAGTTATTATTAATTTATGTTTCTATCATTTGACAGTCTTAAGTTTTGATAATTGTCGGTATTTTGTATACACTAACACTTCATTTATCGGCAATATTTTAAAGTGTGGTCGATGAAGCAGTGGATGTCCCAGTTCGATGTCCAAATCTTGACCATGTAAATTTGTTTTGGGCACTCCGGTTTTACCCCTACGGTAAGACCTCATGCGTTACTATACAGACCAACAAGAGTGATTAACATAAAAATTAAGTTAATTGATTGTGTCATAATTTGCGTGAAAGAAACGAATATATTTATATTGATTAAAGATTGATTAATACTAGTCACGATTGCATCTTCCTTTTAAAATGGTTTCCTTTCAGGCTACTTTTACATACTTTTACTGCCAGTTCTCAAATATTAAAAGTTATTTGAATTAATACAAGGACAGACAACAGGACCGAATAATTACAAATTTGTATCGATTTGTTTGAGTTTGGGGCGTCAAGTTGTAAATGTACTTACATTACATCATTATTGTTCATCGTATTGTCGTTTTATGCAACTTCATTAATTCTTCATGTTAATGAAGAGTATAATGTAGACCAATTGCATTTTGCATGATATTTCTCTTCGCGTAAATTCAAGAACATGCGAACTAATGTTGCAGTTATACCTAACATTATACGTTCACGTCAAATGAACTGCAACTTAATATGCATGTGAACAATTACAGGAAAGCTCGTTAACTTAAGTTTTGTGAAATATAAACAATATCCAGTGTTTTAAGATTGAAGTTTATGTGTTTCTTTCTTCAAATATTGTTCAGTGATTTGATTCAGTGTATTATACTGTGTATGATATGTGAACTAGGCCAAATGTTACAGTTACGTCATTTACGTAATACTTTTATGTAAGTTGGAAAGTTACCAGATAATATAAGATATGACAAAGCGTTATCTTATCGGATTTCATCATCGCTCTTCTTCTAAGTATTTATAGTCAGAAATCTAGATGAAGCAATCAAGTTATATATGGATTGTATGATTAAATGGTCTTACAGCTTACACCAGAGATATAATTATGTAATTATCACGCTGTTAGATTTGTATTCACCCCTGTACACCGTTAATCGATAGGACACGGAAGAATTAGTTCGCGTGGGGTGTTATGTCGTTATTTACATCTATGCATCATTGTCCATATCTGGTGCTTCGTAATTATATACTGTTTAATATAGATTACGATGATATCAATATATAAAGGTGTACACACATGAATGATTTTATTTAATATATATACTAATTTAGATTGGCCACTGATTGAAGGCTTCAATGCGTGATCTTCCCGTAAATAAACTAACATCATAACAACAATTCACGCGCTGATCACTCTGCGTTAAACAAAAGAAAAATAAATCAACATACAGTCGATAATAGCCATGACTCCTGCCACGCCCACACCTTGTCTAGTTAGAAGATCACAATGCGCGGTGTTTTGGGCATTGGCCAGGCTGGCGAACTCCCACACATTTTCTCAATGAATATTAGTAATAACTCAACAACAAAACATATTGACGATGTGCGTATCTTTTTCACGCTATTCTATTAGGATGAAGCAAACGACATAAAGGAAAAGTAACTGACAAATTACTTTCAGTGATGTATTGTTTCAGTTCTTCATGATTCCTTTCTTGCTTTGTATCTATGGGAGTACTTCAATCCTAAAACACTCTCACAGTTTTAATGGTTGTACTATTTCCCTTAAACATCAGAATGTTTCTAAATTAGTATCACATATATCAAAATAGCACCGGCCCATATACTATGTAGAACAACCTATGCGCAAAACAGCGACGTATATATCTATAAATTAGAGTGTTTACCCAAAACACCTGAATATAGTCTACGGTTGTAATATACACCAAAATCACACCGTCCATATAAGTATGTAGTAGTAACTATGTTCAAAACACCGATATATATGTAGATGTTCCCCAACGAGTGATGGTTGGTTATCATGTTTATCTAACTCGAGTTAGTTAATTTTTAAATTGGATATTAATTACTTTTTATTTTTGTGACTCTTTAGCGATACTGCACACAAAGTGATTTTTGCAAATCAGATTTATTTATACGTAAGTCATTTTTATGCTCGCCGTGAGGATTTCCATGACTCATAAATCAAACATAATCTATTATATGTGTGTATATGGCTTTGCTCGTTATGTCACCAAACATTGTATATAGAAAGGCACCCGTTGAAATCCTTAATGTAAATAGAATAGAATATCCACATCTTAGCTGATATGTTAACATAAGCCAAATATGGGCTGTGATTACGTGATAGTTAGAAGTCTTCACATGTGGATATGATTTTTACCATTGAACACTGTAGTGAATGATAACATTTCTTTTCTTTACACTGCAGTAAATTCAATACATATGTTTTCATATCAGTGTGAAAAAAATAACAAAACTACCTATTTTAGCAGACTAAACGTTTATTATATTATGAATTTTAAAGGATAAGTGCTTTAGGGAATGACATACGGAAACAACTTCAATTATCGTAGTCATAATTTAGCGCAAAATTTCACGCGCAATATTGCGCTAAAACAGGAATACCGCTACAATGCGTACGTTTACTGTAGTTGTGTTTTACCCATACGCAATGACTACAAATGAAAACAAATATCAAACCAAAATGTTCGTTTTCTTTATTAACATGAGAGATGAAAAGTAATACATCATATAAACATATTAGATGTTTCAAATCTTCTGGTAGAGTGATTGTTATTGTACATTAGTAATCGTAAATAATGATCTATTTTGATAAAAAAAAGTCATCTTTTGAGTCTTCCTCACAAAATAATCTGAATATAACCTTAACGTTAGATACATCGGTATGCTGTGCCATTACATCGTGTTGTATACCACACACAATTACATGTTTTACACAAACATCTTGTCGTATACATTTACATCAGGTAGAATTCCTTAAGGTCTTCAATGACAGTTTCTTTGTTACTATTGTTTTGGGTGAGTTTCATGCAGTTTCGCATGCATCGTGTATCATCCGGCTAGTGACGTCGTTCTTCTACATGTAGCTGAAACCTTCCTTTATTAGATGGTTTGGTGTCCAGTTTGGACGCAACATATGTAGAGGCGAACATCATCTCATATACTCCATAGAGATAGTTGGGTCTCGATTCTCGAAATGTCATGAAACTGTATGTCTCGTAAGACGCATCTGAGGGGATCGAAACATAATTAGGCAACCATTGTTTCTTAAACCGATTTCTCCAGATCCTACAATAAACAGATTGAATAAACATGAGCCAAAGCCAAGTGGATCGTGAAGGCGTCACATAGCGCTTAAATGGACTTATACGATATATATCAGTTTTGAAACACAAGATATATTGAGTAAACAGGAGAATACTCGAAAAAACCAAAACGATATATCGATGCCAAATTTTTGAGAAATGTCTTTTACCAATGAATTATGTATTTGAGATTTTATATCATATAGTGATCAGACATAATCTAAACTAAGTGCAATACCTATATGCACTACACAAATATTGGATTACCTGTAACTACTAGTTTTTGTTACAATCATTAAAGGACTTACCTGACAGTGGTACAGGTGGTTGCAGTTCTTCATGAAGGCAAGAACACACATAACCTTCAAACCAAGCCGTAGGAAATCAGCCCTAGCTTTAGACCTTTTAAGAGTACGCTTTTTCTTACTTTGTTCGTGAAACATTTTGTCCCCAGCCTCCCTAAATACCAGCCCGACTTGCTTAGCATGATTTGTGTTATCCGAATCGAGTAGCTCCATGTATACTACCCCTGACCAGGCTAGATTGACCAAACAATCACAACTAGTCGCATATCATAATAAACTACACATTGTATGTACATGTGATCTATGAATACGTTTGTTCCCCTGCCCTGGTCGATGACCCAATCTTTTTTGGTGGTGGTGATAGATTACAGGCTTATCTTAAATTAGGCAAGGTACTAAGACCAATAATATACATATATTAGTCCCATGACGCCAGGTGTAAAAATTACCAGCTAACTTTGGCATATCTAATAGTTACACTAAATATTCAATATGACAGATCAAGATGAAGCAAAACAATAAAAACTATCGTATTGGAATCAATATTAATTTTGAGATCGCACATCTAAATTAACAGTAATGTTATAATGAATTATGTACATTTCACTAAGCATGGTTAAGCCAACAATGCATGACATTGATCATATACATTGACTCAGATCACTGGAGTGTGCAGTGCTAGGGAACAGTTACCTAAACACGACAGGTGTACAGGAGAGGTTCTCCCTGCTAACACAACTAGCACCTCGGGACGTAATCTGTACCGTAACATATAGCACGCTCCCATTACATGTCTACTGTGTGATTCAATATTTTTATGAAACATACGGTATAACAATAGTTCAAGAAATCACAATAATGAACATTTGTCTGTCGAAAATCCATTCATTTGTATTTGAAAACATTAATACATAATTTTATACAAATGGAGCAATTTACGCTTATTCTTTCATATTATTTTTATTACTCGGGTAATATTTAGTTTCGATTTATTGTATGTAAAGTTGTGCGATATAACAGGTAGTTCTTGTCGCTGTAACACAATTTGGAATACATCCAATATTTACTTAGTAACCTGATAGTGAAGCTGTGTTTACCTCACACGACATTAGCTGAGTGACCTCCCCTTGCGTTAGTCATGTTCTATTATACACTGTCTCTACAGTGGTGATGTCAGCCGGATGGGTAGAGGCTGTTCAGGAAGTCTTATCTCAGTTAAATAAAATTGTTTGATTAAATGTGCCAGGAAATCGTGTTTCGTGCTGAGTAATTTAATAACTAATATTGCATCTATAACGTCTTTTTTATACCCTCCCATACTACATTAATTTATCAACAGTTTCCATATTGTTGATATTATACTCGTAAAGGTAATATATGAAATCAATGTTTGAAAATCTTCTCCAGGATAAATTGATGCTGATAACTACAGTGACTCGGATCCAACAAGCTAAAGACACAAACGTTATGTCTTATCACATGTAGATATTTATTATTTCAGCGAATTATCATGTCACTTATAACAAACAGACACCTATATATATTAATATAAACATATTTTAACCACTTTGTTTTGGAGTGATTTGTGTAATTCAGCTGTGAATGACAAAAGTATATATGGGCTGTTTGGATATGGGGATCTAGAACGTGATGATAAATGTAGCTGACCAAGCAACTTCAATTGGGATATATATAACTGTCTGACTTCAATGCGAGTCGAGTTTAATTATTTTATGATTCTTCTTCTGATATTTAATTGGATTAAATCATTCAGCGATGAAATATTTTGGTTTCATGATATCAAAATATTAAAAATAACAATTTTATCACAAGATGATTTGATTATTTTATAGTGAACTGCAAATTCAAACTAATCCTCAAATGCTAGGGTAGATGGCATAGGAACTTCTGTTGCCGGTGTGTAACATATTCTCAAATAAATATAATATAAAAATACTATTTAGTAACCTTACGAAACACGTCATACATATACGTAGTACTAACCACAACGCATTATGTTACTTGAATCTCTCATAGTTTTAATGACATGATTATTTTTGTAGTCTCAGGACATCAAATGCAATGTCTACGCTATGATTGATTCGAACATTGTACATATATCTTCTAGGTAATATAACAGAATAGTACATATATCTTCTAGGTAATATAACAGAATACTATATATATATTTTAGGTAATATAACAGAATAGTACATATATCTTCTAGGTATATAAATATAACAGAATAGTACATATATCTTTTAGGTAATATAACAGAATAGTACATATATCTTCTAGGTAATATAACAGAATAGTACATATATCTTCTAGGTATTATAACAGAAATCAACATGAATTTTCGGTTTCTTTATTTTCATTTGGTATTTAAACACATCAAGATATCCAGCACGATAAATCTATAGTCATTATGTAAACAAAGACATATAAATACAGTTTAAATATCCAGCACTTGTTTGACCTAAGAGGGACGACATGGCACATATCGTGTTTACCCCATAGAGTTATTGTTCAGTTCGTAGTGTGACTGCCAGTGCTTTGTAAACGTACCAATACACACGGTCATTGACTTTATACCGTCATACATTGTGTAACATGCGGAAGTTTTTCTATACTATTTGTGGTCTTCTGTCTTAATGACGAACCAAGGATACTTTCCTACGTAGTTGAACAACTTTTCCACACAAGAATATAGCTGGCTCTGCGATAGTATAGGTAATTTTCTTATGCTTATGTCATATTTGGATTTTTAAGAATACCACAGATGTTACCGCGCTGGTGTTACAGACTTCTTGAGCGATATTTCCTAATAATCATGTGGAGGATACAAGCATTTGTGATGCTAAGTGCTGCATATGTCATTTCCGTCAGTTTTGCAGACCTTTTGGCAATCTAAAAGAAACAATGGAGTACATCGTTAGAATGTTTAAAATGTGATTTACTAATGAGAATGTTTTGAATTAAAATTTAAAATATCATTGCAGCTCAGTGCTGCCATGAACACAATAATCATGAAACGTTTTGATAACTTAAATTTCAAGTACACCTAAAACACATTAAAAACACATTAAAAACTAATTGTATCCTTACCTTATTAACCCCCGGTGTATTTCCTCAGCTTCTCAAGGACATGCATAACATTGAGTCCTAGCTTCAATATTACAGGTGGATCAGATCGAAAACCCTGACGACGATTTCGTCTCTTTAGTATGTCAGTGTACATTTCATCTCCTGCGTGCTGGAGAAGTCTTCCTATTTGTCTAGTTTGAATAGTGTCGCAGTTCGTCATGAAGCCTTTTGCCATCGCATGTATTACACGAGCAGCGTTAAGCGTTCTGTTGTTAGCCCTATGATATTTATGATCATGTGCACGATGTATATATATGAACTGATTGGAATTTTCACGCAAAAAAACCCCATATGACCGAATTAAAAATATGACCCAAGATAGTATTTTTAACTCAATTAGTTTTATAGCTATTTATTACTCGTATGTGTATCATTTTACCGTTTTTAAAATACGGTCATGTTATTTTATGACAGTATCATAACAGCTTACAGTGATCACGTAAACGTTATAGATATTCAAAAGGACCATTTGGGAAAGGAAAAAATATGAAATTCTACTTCTTAGAATTTTAAAATATTCTTTTCTACTTTCGCTTTCATTTTGAACAGTGTTTGGATAGCAGAAGCGCGCGTGTCGCGTCTATTTAAATATCCCTTAAGTTGAGTCAGGTTCACTTAGGTATTTGAGCAGACGAGGGTACCCAAATTAGAACAACTCATCAAATTGGTCATTTCATGAAAAATTCATACAAGTATTGACTCTGTCTGATGCAATTTAGTCCTGATTTCATTTAAGTATCCATTAAAACAATGTCTTAATTGGGCAGGTATTAGGTAGAATATTTGCGTTGTCGCATTGAATCAATAACCGGAAATTATAACACTATGTTGAACAGAAATAGAAACCATTTAATTGTATTGCAAATAAAAATGTTACATTATTCATCTGAATAGTGGTCCGTTTTCGTTCCCGTTCCTTATTTTGATACTTTCATATTGAAGGACAATTAGTAGTTAATGTATATGTCCGTTTATTATGGCAACATTGTATATGTGATTTTTGTATATCGGCATGGAAGATAATCACCACGTGAAGCGATTGATCATTATATTTCGTTATTAGCTTACGGCGGGATACTAGAGAAATCAAATATCTAGGGAGATCTGTGTGAATGTGAGAGTATCCATATTAAAAGAATTACTCAACCAAATTTCACAATTCTTGTAGCATTTTATTGAACTATAGAATAATATCAGAATATAAAAATGACGATACTTGAAAAGAGGTCTTCAAATTGAGATTGATTGAAGTGCGGACATGACATCGACAATGATAAATGAAATTGGAAACGATGGTTTGTTTAGTTTTGCTTGTAGGCACAAACAAACATGTTTCATATTATATTATCAGCGTCTAACCACTAGGAAAATTGATTACATATTCATTATACAACTGTAAATTTAGAAAGAAAAAATATTGCGTCCAAGAAGATTTCACGACTTTAGTACGGAATACATGCCTTGACGAGTTTTTCCCCTGGTAGAATAATGTAATTTTTCCCTTATTCATACAAAGATAAAGGGCGTGGCTGCTTTAAGGGAAACTAGAACATTTTGTATTTATTGCCTGTGATGATTTAGAAAAGTATAAACATAACTATTATGTATGGACCGGTAGCGTAGTGGATAAGCTTTCTGTTTAAAACAGAACGCTGATGGACATTTTCTTCCTCAATAAACTGTTGCCAATTTAGTTATTCTGTTTGCCAATCCGTAAAACAACCAGTTTTCGTGGCATTAAAAACTTCTACATAGAACAAATAAGTACTGTGTAAAATTTATTATTTTAAATATCTTCATAAAAGACACATATGCCAATCGATTGAAATCGAATCAAATCTAGGATTTCCGTAAGTGTAAAATGCTCTTTTACCATTTATAATTTCATTAGCTGATATCATCAGTTTTTTTTCTCTGCTGATGTATCAACCACTGTAAGTACTATGCACCAGTATACTGTTTTGTGGTGCATAATCTACTCTTAGTACTCTGTAGAAGTTAAAGGTCCTATGATTCATCATTTTGTTGTTGACTTTGTGTACAAATATAATCATTTATGACGCAACATGTCCAGCAGGATTTCTGTAGAAAGCATATATTGAACTGTGCATCACATATTGTAGGCTTTCTGAATTAGTTAAATATCTGATGATTCATCATCAGTTTAGGTTCTGTGTAAATTGTGCATTACCTATAGTAGATATTCTGTACAAGTTTAATGATAAAGATGCATGATTTATTGCGGTTCCTTGTGCAAATTCAATCTTGAAATATGTCTAATCTGTTGTTGGTGTTATATGTACAAGCGCAAAACAAAACTAATTCGTTGGAGATCATCACTGTAGTGTCATGCCGCTATAAAATATAGAAATAAGACAACATGGATTTGCGTTTTCTTTGTTTTTATTCGGTAATTGATAACATAGTAATATTCACTAGAAGGATTCAATAGTCTGGACATTGACAGATCGATACAATTTTAATATTCAATTCGTGTTTGAGAGAAAAAAGTGGCACAGGACTTATGTCTCTAATCTTCTTAATGTCGTTATTCAGTTTGTCACGTGTCTGTAACTGTTAGCGTACCAATGCAAGATAGCCACTGACTTTCACCATCATACATTGTGTAACGCGCGGAAGCATTTCTATTATATTCGTGGTCTTCTTGACTCCCACAATCATTAACTGATTACTTTCCTTTGTAGTTGGAAAACTTTTCCACACAAGGATTTCTGCTCTCTGTTAAAGTACATTGGATTTTCTTACGCGTATGTCACATTTGCATTTCTAACATTATTGGTGTAGTAACCAGGGACGATTGTTTGAACGGACGGATGGGTAGATGATCCTTCAACCTCTTTGTCGACGTTCCTAAGGATTCATTTCGATGATACCAGCCTTTGGGATAATAGGTGTAACATAGGTCATATCCGGCAGTTCGACAGGCCATATGGTGATCTGAAATAATTATATGACAGGTATGCATTATAATGTTTTTTTGGAGTACATTTTTAAAGTCTTTTTTTTTCTAGCTCTTTTCTTCCGTGAACATAATAATCATGATTTATACAAAAAAAGTAATCTTAAATAAACCCCAAAAATTAAAGCAAATTGTACACCTACCTTATTAACCTCCCGAGTATTTCCTCAGCTGTACCAGTATGAGTACAACATTCAGTCCTAGCTTTACAAGTGCGGGTTTATCAGATTGAGTTTGGAAACCCTGATGAAGATTCCGTCTCTTCAGTGTGTCAGTAAACATTTCATCTCCCGCCTGCCGAAGGAATCGTCCTAGCTTTCTGGTTGGAATAGGCTCGCAGTATGTCACGTATCCTTTAGCCATTTGCATGCATTACATAAGCAGTGTTATGTGTTCTGTTGTAAAGTCTTTAGTATGAATTATATACAAAGCGACAGTGAAGTGTATATATACAAATTGATTGGGATTTTCACAACAATGCCATGTGACTGAAGTATAAATATATCCTCAATATTATTTTTAACTCAACATTTGTTCATCGTACGGTATCAGTCGTATTTGTTTTATGGCACTTCTTTAAAATAGATTTAGGCTATTTCCTATGCAGTTACTGGAATATTTGTACTATCATTTGCTTTCGTTTTGCATATATGTTATATATCAGAAGCGTGTACATCTATTAATAGTAACAGGGCGCCTTAGTTGAGCCATATTCACACGGAAGTTTTACCATGTGAGGATACCAATAATGGATATATTGGTCAGTTTCTTGAAAAAAGTGACAGCAATTAATATTTTACTTCATTTCATTAAATCTCTGACACTTTCTGGTGAAATTCTTTTATTCTTTAAAATATCCACTAAAACAATCATTTTCATAAAATGTAAGATGTTTGAGTTGTTGTTTCACTGTATTATTTGTCGGGAAGAAAATTATTTCATTTTTAATAATGCAGATAACATGTAACAAAAACACAAAACGGGTAGACAGACAAAATTACTAATTACTTAACACTGTGTTGATGTGGCATCATATATATTAATGGTGCTCCGTTTTGGGTTCCGTTCCATTTGCGTACCATCTCTTTAGAGGACGACGGGACTTTGGTTAAAGGGCGTGTTATATAGGTATATAAGTATCGCAGGTTTAAATGTAGACTTCGATCTGGTGATGATGATTGATTAATCAGTTTATTTGGTTACGTCAGAAATATAGAATCAAAGATCGAGGTATATCTGCGTGTATGTCAAAGTTAACAAATCAGTTTTCGAGATTGTGAACAAAATCTTCACCCATTTTTTTTTTACAATTATTTCACACAGTAAGAACCCAATACAAACACCAACAAATCTACAACGAATAGCATTTGAAAAAATGTCCTAGATATTTCACTTATAAAACTGACCACACGACACTTTCAATAATAAGACACAATGAAAAACGGTAGAGTGCAATTATGTTTGCCATTAGTTATAAACAGGCTAGTGCTTTCTCCATAACATCTTCATTTTGTCTGGTACAACTACTAGGAAAACTAATGAGATATTCCACTAACAATTCCACAATGAGTGGGAACCACTTTAAGTGATAGTCAGGTAAAGTGTCCCACCAATTTGCTAGGGTAAACAGGACAAATTATATATTATAATAAAAATTAGATCTTTTATCCATGTTCATAGAAAGACATTTCGGTGTGATGTTTCAGAAAGGTCAGAAAAAAACGAAAAGAATGAAGATACTCTTCGTTGGAAATAAAACATTGGGCTGGCTGGGACATTCTCACATAATTAACTGATTGTATTGCCATTTTTTAACAATATGTTCGTAAAACGGTATAACGAATATATTCGCAAAACGGTATATCAAATAGTTTTCGTGACATTATTAGTCATGAAAAATCTTACTACAAAGAAAACATATATATCAACATGTTTAAACATCTGTCAAATCAAATCTGAAAGTGGAAAATACTGTATAACAATTAGGGATTTTATTCACTGATCTCACCATAGTTTAATCCTTTGCTGATGTATCATCTACCGTATATACTTCTAGTATGTACCAGTACAATGTATCTTCTGTTGTACGTTCTGTATATAAGTTAAATGTTTGATGGTGCATCATCTGCCGTAGATACTACACAAGTTAAATGTTTGATGGTGCATCATCTACCGTAGATACTACTATCATCAGTTGTATGTTCTGTATAATAATTAAATGTTTGATGGTGCATCATCTACCGTAGATACTACTATCATCTGTTGTACGTTTTGTATATAAGCTAAATATTTGATGGTGCATCATCTACCGTAGATACTACTATCATCAGTTGTACGTTCTGTATATAAGTTAAATGTTTGATGGTGCATCATCTACCGTAGATACTACTATCATCAGTTGTACGTTCTGTATATAAGTTAAATGTTTGATGGTGCATCATCTACCGTAGATACTACTATCATCAGTTGTACGTTCTGTATATAAGTTAAATGTTTGATGGTGCATCATCTACCGTAGATACTACTATCATCAGTTGTACGTTCTGTATATAAGTTAAATGTTTGATGGT